>CBVK0101518505.1:0-26276 GCA_900067695.1 Picea abies
TAAACCATCCATCTTAGTATCCAACTTAGCTTCCATTGAATCCATCTTAGCATCCAACTTAGCTTCCATTGAATCCATCTTCTTTTGTAGTTCATTTATGTCCCTACGCATTTCTTCACCTTCATCAAGAGTCCAAGTAGGATTTTCTGGAGCTTATTTGGTGTAGAAGTTCCCTTTTTTGGTGGCATGTTGGCCAAGTATCACTTTTGAACCTTGATTTTGAGGTGGTTCAGCCAGACAATATTTATTATGTTTTATCTCCCAAGTTTCAGCCCTTCTAGGTATGAAACTTTCTTTTATGTAGTTTTCTAATATTTCTTCTCTGCAATGCCACAAGTCTAATCAAAATTGGATGTGCCAAGTGGAATTTACGGTAACTTCCCCACAACTTGTCGATTTTTGTCCTTTTCAGGAGATCTCACTTGTATAGTGTGCCCCGCACAAAATAATTGATATACGATTATGAAACTTGCACCTGAAATATTAAAGACTATCCAAAATCCAATGAAACCAGTCCCACTCAATTTGGATACTCTAGGAGGAAGTTATGATTGTTTTACCTAGAACACCTTCTTGAGACTAGTCAATAAGACTAGTCAGATACCCTATCTTACACAGGATGTATCTAAAAATTTAAGATGACCCAAAATCTGAACTTTTTACCACAGATACTTTACTAATTTTTGTAAATATCCTCTAGAGTTCAAGGTCTGAAATGTTACAGAGAATTTTTTATAGAGAAAATTCCGCAATGACTCAGTTCAGGATGATTCCATAACCCTATCTTGTACATGTTGTATCTATGAAAGTATAAGGCCTCAAGAGATGAATTGTGAACCCAACGTACCTTGATCTATCTACTAAATATCCTCCAAGCCGTTCCTTCTGAAATGTTGTAGAAAAAAATTTATAGAGAAAATTCCAAGGTGTCTCAGATGTAGCAGCAAAACCCCAAGACCTTGAGCTCTGATACCATATGTTGAGAACCAAATATCAATATAGCATAGAAAAACCTCAGAAAAAGTACTCGACACCTTGAAAAAGAGATAATTTCAGATAATAAACCTCTTAGAGGGAGCAACCTCCTTTTACCCCACCTAAATGTTCAAGTACAAGATGATTCAAAATGAAAATGTCTCCTTGGTATATANNNTAAATGTTCAAGTACAAGATGATTCAAAATGAAAATGTCTCCTTGGTATATATAGGAGACTAGGAGGTATAATTACAATTAATGGCCTAAAGTAGACATAAATAAAATAAAATTACTAATATAATATGCCCCAATTAAGGGGTAATGAGCCAATATTAGGGCTTAACACGGACCTTGTTTCTTAGTGGTCGGTTTGGCAATCGCGCAGGCAGTGCAGGACCTGATATACTTGCTAACCTCTTGTCAAAGTTTCATCCAATAGAAATTTTTTTGTAGCATTTCCACTTTCTTTTCAATGCCGAAGTTTCCTGCAACCCGACTATAGTGGGCTTCCCAGATCATCTTCGCTTGCTCGCTTTATGGAACATAGATATGGCCCAGACGACATAAGAACCCATCCTGAAGATGGAAATTATCGACAACTACGATTTCCCCCAACATTTGGTAGGTGGTGGCAAAGTCTAGGTCATTCTCATAGAGTTGGGCCCATCCAGAGGTCTCATGGACGCAAAATTATAGCACCGTGGTGAGGGCTACGACTAGCGGTCTACTAAGGCAATCAATGACGTGATTGGTGCTTCTTGTTTTATACTTGATGTTGAGGTGGAATTGTTGCAAATATGTGGACTACTTTTGATGGTGGTCATTCTGCAATTTTCCTTGTGTCTGCATGAACTACAGTGGCTTATGATCAGTGTGGATGAGTGTCTCCTTCCCAAGAATGTAGTGCCTCCACTGGAAACAGTCTTGCACAATGGAGTACATTTCTTTGTCGTAAGTAGGGTACTTACAAACAACATCTGATAATGTCTCACTATGATAGCCCACGGGGTGGTCGTGCTGAGTGAGAACGATGCCCACAACATAGTTGGAAGCATCTATCTTGGTATCAAAGGGTTGTTGCAGGTATGGGAGTGAAAGTACTGGGGCTAAGCACAAGTGTTGCTTCAAATCATCCAACACTTATTGTTGGGACTGGCCCCACACAAATTTCGCCTTACCACCACCCCTGGTTATTTGGCTAAGGGCCCATGCAATATGGGAGAATCCCAACACGAACCTATGGTATAAATTCACAAGGCCCAAGAAGCTTCAGAGATCGGTGAGTGTGGTTGGGGCTGGCCAGTCATGAATGACTTGGATCTTGGCTGGATCCACATGTACGCCATGATGATCAACGATGTAGCCCAGGTAATGGACCCTGTCCATGCAGAAAAGATAATTTTTCCAAGTTGGCGTATAGCTTGTGTTGTCTCAAGGTGTGCAGAACCTACTGAATATGTTGCAAGTGTTCAGTCCAAGTCTTGTTGTAAATGAGAATGTCATCCAGATACACCACTACAAAATTATTGGTGAATGGTCACAGGATATCGTCCATCAACTTCATGAAATTGGTTGGTGCATTTGTCAAACCAAAGGGCATGAACAACCATTCAAAAAGGCCTTCCTTTGAATTGAAGGTGGTATTCCATAAATTTGTCTATTCTATCGGGACCTGGTGGTAGTACGACTTCAGATCAATCTTACTGAAGTATTTTTCCCCCATGAGTTGATCAAGGTGGTCGTCGATTCGAGGAATCAGGTACCGATTTCTGACTGTGATTTTATTTAGAGCCCGGTAATCAATGCAGAGTCACCAAGTTCCATCTTTATTTTGTACTAGCATGATTGGGCTCCCTCAAGGTGATGAGCTGGGATAGATGTGCCCCTTTTGGAGTAGTTCTTAGATCTATTGCTTGATCTCCTCATTCTCTAAAAGACAGTGGTGATAGACTAGCCCATTGGGTAGCGATGCATCAGGGGTCAGATCGATCGGGTGCTTAACCTGACAGTGCAGAGGTACCCCAGTAGGTGAGGAGAAGATATATGAGTATTCTTCCATGACCTTATCTACTTGCTTCTACTATGTGGAGAGGTCGGTCGCAAAGACCCTAGATGTGGCTATGATCTTTCACTTATTCTAAGAGTGAATCATGAAGAAGACAAACTACCTCGTCTGAGAGATGACCTTCCTGCATTGCTTAGCAGAGATCAAGGAAATAACACTAGGTGGGACTACCTCAGGTATCATGTATAATTTCTTGTTCAAAGTAATAATAACGTTATGAGGCCTAGACTCATATACATCATGACGTTTCCATAAATAAGGTTGTCCCAAAAGAACATCACAAACTTTGAGAGGATAAACATCACACAATACCTCCTCTTTGAAGGGCTAGATGTCATACGACAGTCGGCACTGTTGGCTGACGTGGAGATCGCTTCCTTGGCAGAGACATCCAATGGTGTAGGGTTGTGGGTGTGGTGTTGTCGACAGGGCAAGCCGCTTGATGACCTTTGTAGAGATGAGGTTCTTCTGTCTACCACTATCAACGATGAAGTGCAACAGGGTGACCTTTACCCACATCTATGAATGGAAGAGGCACTCTCCTTCTTCTGGCTCGTCTAGTTCATCGGGTTGGAGCTTGGTGGTAGCGACAGTGGCACTGGGTTCCACATCAATGATCTATCTTCCCCTTTATGGTTCTAGTTCAGAATGAGAACCTGCATCTTATTCATAGGCTTTCACTTCGGCCACCAGCAACTGCTTTGAGCGGCAGTCAACAGTGTTATGCCAAGGGCTCTTATGGAAGTCACACCACTTCTCGGTATCTTTCTTTGTATTTCTGGTGTCCTTCTTTGCTTGCGGCTTGGACTGGTTGTCCTGATACTGCCCATATTTTCTTTGTCCTCTTCTTTGTTGGTTGGTGCTGCCCTTTCCTCAATTTTGTTGTGAGGGGTTCCTAGGCCCAAATTGTCGTGTCTTTGTTTTGAGCTTCTGCTCGATTTTGACGACATATCGGTAGGTTGTGCCCAAGGATGAGATGTCCATAAATTCCATTTTGGTCTAGATGTATCTATGAAGAGAACCTTGATACTTGAGCACCATATGTCTCTCTGAATCTTTGATACCCAACTTGGTGCACATGGTATGGAAGATATTTGTGAAATCAGGCACTGCTTGGTCTCTTTTTTGCTGCAGTGTGGTCCATTTGGTATACAAGTCGTCATAACTTTCAACAGGGTAGTATTGTTCCTTAATAGCATCCCTGAAGGATTCCCAGGTGGTCATGACTGTAAATAATGAGGGTTCATTTGTTTCCTTTTTCTCACAGAAGGTTTCCCACCAGACATGGGGAACGGCTTTAAGGAGCGCAAAAGTAAACTTTTCTCTATTTGAAAAGTTATGGACAGAAAAATACCCTTCTAGTAGATTCAACCACTTGTCTACAACATATGCGTCTATCTAACCTTCAAATATAGGAATATAGAAGTTTATTTGTACCTTGAATGGGATGATGCCTCCGCTCGAAGAAGATGCGTCATATGTTGGTAGCCGCCGAAGGATTTGCGCAAAATTATCCATCATCTCATTCCTTTGTTGCATGAGGGATTCCTCAATCAACAATTTGAAAGGATCTCCTATCCCATCATATTTATTTTCTCCTACCATGAGAGGATGCTTGGGCGTGCGAGAGATTTTGTTCTCAATAAAAACAAGCTCGAGACCCAACTCTTTGTACTCTGACCTCATTGGGGACATGAATTAAGACAAAAAGAAGCAGACTGCTCTAATACCACTGATCTATATTTTATGAGAAAAACAAAATGAATATAGATTATTAAAAGGTACTTAACACAAAATAACATATATACAGTAAAACTGGCTTTCTATTCAATAAGGAAATAAGCTGAAACTGTAAAATGCATCGGAAACAAGCTTACTAGAATGGTGGTGGCTTATCTCTGAGAAGAGATGTGATGGATGCGCTCATTCACAAGAAGATGATTAAAATGAGGCTATGAAGGCCTTTTTTACAATAAACAGGAATGCCAAAAACCCTAGACATCCAAAAACCTAACCCTAGGATATGAAGCGCCAAAAGTCATGTGGGCCCCGTTTGGGTAAGTTAGTACATTAACTTCCTGGGGTCGTAACTTTTGTATACAATCTTTGTTTTAGGCGTGTGATAGCTTGTTGGAAAGGTATCATCGAGGAGATTCATTTTGGGGGTTCAATTATGTCATAAGCCATCATTGAGAAGCTCAATCTCAAAAAACTTTCATTTAGGCCCTCAAAATGACCCTGGAAGTTAAAACTACTAAAAATAGTAAATTGCCAAAATTGCCAGAAAACTGTTTTGAGCCAGTTGGAGAAGGTGGGTGGCCACCGATATCCACCTAGATCAGAATGGGGTAAAACCACCACCCTAGTGGAGCAATGATGGCCTTGTGTGCATGTGGAGGTGGCCCTTGGATGGTGCACACAATTTTATTTTTTTGCAATAAGTGGGTTTTTCTAACATTAGAAATGGGAAGGGGAGATCATGGGTTCAACCCCCCTCCCATTTTCTTTGCATTTTTTCTTGGGTTTTGGGTGTTTTTGAGTGGGAAAAAGGGGGGAGTTCGGGGGTTCAAACCCCCTTGTCTCTATTTGATAGGTACATACATGTACAATAATAAATAGAGGATTTTGTTAAATTTAAAGGGGCCCTAAAGGCTTGGGCCTAGTGCCTGAGAGGGGTTTGAATCCCCTCCCATTTGCAAATTTTTCTTAGAAAACTCGGGACCATAAAAGAAATGACCGACCAGGAAACAAAACCTTGTACCAATAATAACCCATATGCTAAACCAAAAATTCAAGCATTGAAACAACTCTGGTACTAATTCCAACTAGCAATTAAACATGCATAACACACAGAAAAACACTTTAATAGTCATTAAAATTAACACTGCATTAGCAGTATATCGAATTGGATGAGGGTACCTATTCTCTGTGGTGGGTATTTTTGTATGTTTTGTTCCCTATTTTTTCCATGCTCTTCCTAAAACCCTCCTCTGCTTCAGAACCAGAGTTGTAGAGCATCATAGCATCATCCCTCAACTAGCAAATTGAAAGAATAAGGAAGGGGAAAGGATTTTGTTTTTTCCCTAAAATTTATTATTTTCCAAAACTTTGATTTTGCATGGAGGTTGTGTGTCTTTCTCTCCTTTATCTCCCTTTTTTTATTTTTGATAATTTTTAATTCACATGCGTCGAAAATTGTGCCAAAGTCAAACTTTGACTTTGACTATCATCGACTGAGCTTGAAAATGGTGTTGGATGAGATGGAAAAAAAGTTCAACATGGAGAAAACCGTCAGAAAAGTGTTGATGAGATCGTCGAGAATATGCCATCAGTAATATGATCCAATGTCCCCTAGGCCCTCATTTTTGGCCAAGAAATTATGCAGTCTAAAACACTAGTTTGCTTGTGGGGCCCACAAAATGCCCAATCTTGTGAAAGGTGCTACATCGTCATACAATGTCCAATTGAGGAAAATGAAGTATCGAAGAAAAGGTATTGATGATTAATTTGACAAGGTGAAATCGATTCCTATGATGAGGTTGTTAATGATTGCTTTGACTACCCTGAGAATCTACCATTCCAGTTGGTTAAACCATCATGTCTCAACCAATTCAGATATTTGTGACAGCTCTAAATGGGTCACATGATGTTAGAATGAAGTAAGTGAGGCATAGTTGGAAAGGCCTTTGAGTATAATACATCATGGAATCCTTGAATTTCTGATTCGGAGCCTATTAATAGAAAAATATTAACCCTGAACCACTATCACCAACCTAGCCTCTAAAACTGGTCATGAATTTACGAAGGCTCATTCTCACCAACCAGGGGTCAAAACAAAGAATAAGATATACCATTGGAAATATATCACACTTACCTACATCCCCTCTACGTATGGATTTTCTTTCAATTTATATATCAGAACATAAATTAACCAGGAAGTCACATCTATGGATTTTGTCCATTTAGGACATGTGAAAGTTATGTCCTTCACAGACCGGTCATATGAACTAGGAATCATGATAATGATAGCCCTTTGGAAATATTATATTGATCCCTACATGATGAAAACATTTTATTTTCCACATCATAGACATATTTCATTTAGTTTTCTATGAACGACCATGTTCTTGTGGGACCAACCTAGTGACAAGCGAAAGGGGCCAAGATTGAATTTTTTGCAAACTAAGTCCTTGATTCATGAAATATGAATTGAGCAACCTTGACATATGGAATTATGATATGGGAGGTTTTTAGAACTCAAAAATGATCCCAGGGGGACCTCCCCTAGGGGAAAAATATAATGGTTTCGGGACAAGGTCGGAATGAGCCCACTTGGGTGTTGTCAAGATGTTGATGGACATAAGGGTATTGATTATTGTTATGCAGATGTCTAGTAGGTGATAGTAGTCTAGGGAAAATCATGAATTTGAAATCCGTTTATCCCTACTATCCCTCATATTTATATTGCAAGAAATAACCCAACTGAATCTAACACCATGTAACTGACTTGACCTAATATCAAGTAACTTGAAATTGTTTTATGATAGTCTTCTTGTGTCTAATAAGTCACTATGTGCTCAGATGAAGCCTATGAAAGCATCCCACTAATACTCTTTAATGGGAAAGGGCCATAGTAATTATGACTCCTCCCACTGTCTTTGACTGGAACAAGAGCATAATGGGCTACCAAGAGCCACCGTTAGGCCAGCTCATGAAGAAATGAAAGTGATAAACATCATATTGAACCCAAAACAGATTTTTGGGTCGACAACAACCTAGAGAAGGAAATTTGGATCACCATGTAAACTTTACCAACATGAATTCAGATTGTAGTGAAATGAATTACTCCAACATTGAATGGGAGGGAGTAACCATGATGTATACACTCCAGGATTTTCAACATTATCTATTGGGAGGTCACTTCAAGTTTTTTATTAACCATTCTGGTTTGAAATATTTGGTCATTAAATGAGCACTAGAAGGTATAATCTGAAAATGGTTTCTCATGTTTCAAGAATTTGACTTCAAAGTAGTTATGAAGCCAAGAAAAAAAAATTTGGTCTATCATCAACTATCTAAAATTGAGTTAGGAAAGTCTAGAGGTGTAGTTAAAAACTAGTTATCATATGCGAATGTATTCAAGGTCAAGGCCATACTGGATTACCTTACTAAATTTTCCTTCTTCTTTACAAAATGAGTGGCACCTTAAGAATACACCCCAACAAAAAGAAGACATTTGGTTTTAGATCTACATATTATAAATTGATTGCAAGGAAAACTATGTAAGTTCGACAGTGATGGTATCTTAAGACATTGTGTTTTAGGTCATGAATGCCCAAGTTATTATGTGGGAATGTTCTAGTGGAATTGCTAGGGGACATTATGGAGGGAAGGTCACTACAATAAAGGTGCTATAATAAATTCTTTTAGTGGTCTACAATGTTCAAGGATGCTAAAGAATATGCCAATGGTTGTGATATTTGTCTAAATAATTGAATATCCTCTAGGAATGATAATTTATTGTTGCAACATTGATTATAGTTCAGCCATTTGAAAAGTGGGTTATGGACTTTATTGGACCTATCAATCCCCATGCTCATCATATACGCATAAAGTACATTATCATTGCAATTCATTAGTTAAACAAGAGGGAAGAGGCAACACCTACTCGAGATTGTTCTTCTAAATCTATAACCCGGTTCATTTTTTAGAGCATTGTCACTCATTTTGGTTCTCTAAAGAGTTTGTCTAGTAATCAAGAGAAACATTTTCTGAATTCCACTATTGTGGCCCTAACTCGTGAATATATGGTTCAACGATTCAAGAGTAGCACTTATCATCCACAAGTTAATGGCACGATGGAGGATCTCAATAATATCTTAGAGAATGTGCTCACCAAAATACACACAAATAATAGGGCTCACTTGGATAAGACAATACCAATGATACTATGGGCCTACCAAACCACTACTAAGAAATTGATAAAGAATGCTCCATTTTGATTAGTTTATGGAAGGAAAGCAGTAGTACCAATAGAGTTTGTGGTCCCCATCCTATTAGTTACTAAATTCACTGATATGACTAATGATGAATCATTGAAGGAGAGAATATCAAGCCTAATGTAGCTTGAAGTAGACAGATTTCGAGTGGATTTTCACCAAACTGTTGAAAAGGGCATGGATAAATCTTAACATGACAAACATATTAAGCACGAATTATTTGAAAAGAGGGATATGGTTTTGGTATATGATAGTAAGTTATTTTAACATCAAGTTAAGTAGAAAATGCAATTTATAGACCATTTTCTATTTCTAGATATGAGAGACTCAAGAGTTGTGGGGTTAGTTCAACTAGATGGTACATTGTGAATGGGGTGGGTGAATGGTGCATACATGAAACCCTTCTCCCCTACCCAACATGAAAAAAGGTTACACTCTTCAAAATAGGAGTATGTACATATCACTATGTTATTGAATTATGTTGTGTCTACTTAGGGTTCTTTTAGTTCAATTTATTAAAGTGTAGGTTTATTTATTTTAGTTTTGACTTTTCGATGTTTTCTTTTTCAATCAAAATTAGTTTATTTGTATGGTTTTTCTTAGGGATATGCCACAACGTTTTATTTGGGAGGAAGAAGATGGTGGTTCGAACTGTGTTACTTTTGCATAATAATAGAACTTTGCATTGGAATTTGGGGTTACATCTCGATTAAGAATTTGCTCTTAGTGCTAAGTAGGAATTTCAATGAGTCTTAGGTAGGTAGTGGAGGTAAAATGGATCCCAAGCCATGTCAATTATAGTTTGCATCCTAGATAGGATTCCATCAAGACAAAACTCACATGAAAATAATAGTGTGGTGTCAAGACTACAAAAAGTTGGGTGATGTGATTGATGGGACAAGGTGTGATTACATGGAATTTCTCATGGATAATGTGAATTTATGGATATTTTTTAAATTTCCCACACATGAGATGAATAATGGACTCTACCTACCCAAATTTAATGGAATATTGGTTGAAAGGTTGGTACTTAACCATTTTTATTTCATATGTTTAACTATTTGTTCTCATCAATCTTAGAATATTCTAGTGACAAAAGGTGATGAGCTCGAAGTCGATGTCAATATTTTCAAGTTTCATTCATTATTTTAGATACACCTAAAATTTAAGATGGTGTATCGATGGAAGTTTACAAAACAAGTTGCAACCATGGTGAAAGTTAGTGCTTGAAGCCCCAAGCTAAGGGAGACCGAGAGTAGCAGGAAACTAGTTACACCAGAAGTTGTGGAGTCAAGGAAGAAAGAAGTTGTGGTTGGCAAGGTCATGGATTTTAAGGGAAAGATGGAATAAACAAAGTGCATCAACCATGATTTCATCGATGCCAATTTATTTCCTGAGTTACAACCAATTGTTTAAAGAAGTAGATACCATTAGCTAATGGTGAGATACAACATGTCTATAAAGATTAGTTTTCTTCTTTGAAAGATTCCACCCTCCTAAATTTGTTGAAGGGAATATGGGGGGTATGGATCGATGTGTTGATTTTTTGTTGACTCGGGTTCATTGGGGATGTTTTTGGATGAATAAACCATGCCCTATTACAATCAAATACATTTAGCTCATCATCAATCTTCAATGGATGAAAAGGATGTGATGAAGGATTCCAAGGCCCAAACAAAAACAAGGTTAAATCAGGTGTGGATAATTTATATCATAAATAAGGTACCATCGGTAGCAATAAGGGAGCCAAGATCCAAACCATCAATGATTCTCGTGTCAACATGGCCTAGCAAATCATGACTTATCAAGCTATCAGAAAATCAATGAAAGGAGAGTGCACCTTAGATACTTTTTTAGTGGTGGAATTCTATGTTCAAGGTGTACACTTGAACTAGTGCACTTTTCTTTTGAATGAATTTATTGATGCATGTAAGGATATTATCCATGTTGACCAAATGAGGACAAGGAACAATAGATTCCACTAAAACAATCAAGCTATGTTATGGTGGAAGCATGTGAAAAGTATACCATTTTTTTAAAATCAATTGTAGAAAAAACCAAATAGAATCAACTATAAAGCAATAATCAATACCAATCACATGAATATGTAAGCCAAGAGTTGATAATAGATAAACCCAATTGGTAAAATCTCTAATGCATTGATCTTCATATTTGGAATTTTTTCTTCAAATTTTGTACACATAAACCTAGAACATAGATGAGTTGAGTTGATGGACTTGAATACAATAAAAAATACAGATCTATGGGTCTCACAGAATAGAACCCTTTTCTCCTAGATATTCCATGAATTTAAACAATTTCTAAGTGATTCTTCGATGCCCAACCCACTATGTTTCAATTATGATTCAGTTACAAGAAATAATGGAGAAAACCAGTCAACTTATTGCTAGTTGTTGACTAGAAGAACAAACATGTGTTGCCACATCAATGGCATTTTCCTAAGTGTCTATTGATTATTTAAAATGGCATCTTACATGCATGTTGAATTGTCAAGTGTCATATGATATGTATCATTGATTGATCATTTTCAAGGGATGTGTGATTCGACTAAGTAGAGGTTCAACTGAATCATAGATTGTGATCTGACCAAGAAGTTGACTAAGGACTATGCTTATGTCAATTTTCTACCAATAGAGTCTTGGGATGGATCAAAACTTCCCCCTCAATTTGGAATGGTCCCCGTTTCCTACTTATGAACATGAAAAACACTGCATGTCAATTTAGTGGTTGTGTACCACTTACCCTATGCTATGAGGTGGCTTGCTTCAACCACCTAAAACAATGGAACTATCTATGTCCTTGCATGGTGAGCTTGTCGTTCAAAAATGGGGTTGAATGAAAGTGGATATTGAACATGTTAGTGGACATCTTGTGGCTCTTTGTGATATAGGTTAGTTTGTTCCAACAATAATGGAAAATATAGTTGAAGTTAATCTATATTGAATATTGGATGTAAACCCCTAAGTATGGGAGTATACTGAACTTAAAATCATTTTCCCCAAATTTTTCAAGTATGGTGTAGGGACCATATCTCAAAGGATCCAAGTTCATATACACACCACTAAATATTTGATTTTGTAGATGTAACTAGACTTGATCCATAATTTGGAACGAATTAGGAACATAAAGGTTGCCTTGTTGAGCCTTCACTTTTTCACTAACTCTCTATAACATCTCTCGTGATTGCTTATGTATTTCACACAATTTATCCTTAAACTTGAGTGTTTTGTTGATTTCTCGATATCCATGGTCTATGTCAATTGAAACAATTGGTCAATTGACTAAGTTGATAGGAAGCGAGGTCTGAAATCCATAACAATTTTGAAAAGGACTCTTTCCTATGGAACTATACTAAGCTCAACTATAATTGTGTTTTATATATGGGAGGTTGTCATCCCATTTTCTACGATGCTAGTCATTTTACTTATAAAGAAATTGTACCACCAAGCAATTGGAAACCTCACTTTTTCCATTTGTCTGTGCATGAAACAAAATCGACATGGAGAGTTGTGTGTCAAGTTGTTGCCAAAGTGTCTTCCAAAATATGCTGCCAAATTTGGAAGCATAGTCAATGATTCTTGTAGCTAGTAGGCTATGGTATGTACAAACATGTTCGAAGAAGAGTTGTGTCAACTATTAACTAGTTGCAGTCTTCTTGAAAGCTACAAGAATAACCATTTTTGAGAATCTATCAACCACTAATAGGATTGCATAGTGATTGTGCTCGGTGACAGGATATTCAATTAAGTAGTCCTTGGAGATAGACTCACATGGTCTATTTAGAATAGGAAAGAGCATGTACAAATCCTATTGACAATTTGGAGTTTTGGTGATGGCACAAACCACGCTTGAATTGATGTATATGTTGATATATAAATTAAGTGAAGGGAAATATAAATGTTTATGTAGTATTGTAAGAGTCTTAGAAACTCCAAAGTGGCCTATTGTTTTTTTGTGGTGTGCATCCAAAATAAGCTTCCATCGGTGCTCACCTTGAGGTATATAAAGTTTTCCTAGCTTGTAGAGGAAGTTTCCCTTCAAGTGAGAGTCAAGTGTAACCAAATAAATTATCAAGCTATTGATAGACTAATGAAAAGTCAATGTTGGCTTCATACATTAGAGTCCAAGTATTAGTGCTATAACCATGCATACTCAACACTATAAGAAGTGAAACGACTAGAGGTCGATTAAGGTCATTGCACTTCTATTGGATTTTCCTTTCATGTGCATAATTACCAGCTGAAATTGATGTAGGAAACTAATTCACTTGAGTTGTCTTTTTGTATACATATTAAAATGTGAAGGAACAAACTGTAGAGGCTCATGGTCTATATGAATGATTGTTTCTTTTCTTATAATGCATTGTCTCCATTGATTAAGTGCTTTTACAATGGTATACATTTCCCATTCATTAATCAAATGATTACAAACTATGTCACTGAAATTTTTTGAATGGAATGTTATGGAGTGACTAGCCTAAGTGATCATGGCACTCGTAGCATAGTCTAATGCATTGGCTTCTATTTTCAAATGGCTAATTTAAATTGGGTAGAATGAGCACTAAAGTTATGAAAAGTTTGTCCTTAAGTTGTTCAAAATATTGGCGTTATGTTAATGTTGTCCATTTGAATGTTGTCTTCGACCTCCTCTCTTCCCACAATCTAGTATAATTCAATGTGTAATGTAGGTAGACAATGGCACAATTCCCTAAAAATGTCAAAGAACATCATCCATATACTTCATGAAGGTAGCAGGATAATTTGTTAGCAGGAGCATGATCACTAGCCATCCAAACAAAACTTCCTTGGTTTTGAAAGTAATTTTCCAAACATCCAAGGGCTCGATAGGGATTTGATGATATCCCAACATGAGGTCAAGCTTGAGAAATAACTTAACATCCTTTAAATAATCAATTAAATCATTTATTCTAGTGGTAGGGTATTTATTCTTCACTGAAATTTTATTAGGAGCGTTGTAGCCCATGCACATACACCATGTCCCATATTTCTTAAGAACCAATATGACTAGACTACCACAAGGAGAGGAATTAGGATGAATGTGCCCTTTGTCAGTTTATTCTTGAATTTGTGTGTGGATTTCTTCATTCTCTAAAAGGGACCTTCTATAAATAGATGCATTGGGTAATGAAGAACCTAGATTAAGTCTTATGGAGTGTTTTACTTGAAAATGTAGTGGTACTCTCAATGGATCATTGAACATGTCTTTGTATTCTTCAAGTATTGTGTTGCCTTGTTGCTATCATAGTCAATAGTTATGGTTGATGGATATTTGACTACTTGTTGTGATCTTATTAGAATGATGAAGTTTAATCATCAGCTACATAATTTTTTGAGTATGGTTGATCAAAATTCTAGCTTGTTTAGATGAAGCCAACAAGACTGTAATATTGGGTTGACATTCAGGAATGCCATTCCATGGAAGCTTGATGTTGACAATCACCTTCCATGATCAAGACTGATAACTTCTATGTTTGTCATAGAAGTATGGTTTTCCAAACATTAATCAACTACTAAGAGTGGTGCTACATCACAAATCATCGTGTCCTTAAAACTATTATAAAGCAGGAAATATTACATTGTTAGGTGATTCTGAGTCATTTTCCTTCTTTCATCGAACCGATATTGTAAGGTTGTGGATGTGGAGTTGTAACCAAACATACTTTATTGACAATGTATTCAAAGACAAGGTTCCTTTGACTAACACTATTCACAATTAGATGCAATGGGATGTCGATGATCGTTATTTAAGTATGAAATAATCTTTTTATTTCCTCTTCATTGATGATGGTCAAGTTTTTGAGGGTTGTCGAGGAGGATGAAAGTAGAATCATTGCTTCAATATTACATTCCATTATAACTTTTCCACTATCATCAGTTTTATGTGTGTATGAAATTGTGTTGGAAGTATACATCTGTGAAAATAATGTTCTCCAAGCATTGCAATCATATCTATCATGCCAAAATGAACTATGGTAATCACACTAATTTCCTATAGGAGGTTTGTTGTTAGTTTTCTCTAAAATTTACCTTTCTTGAAAGGCTTATTTTCATTGTCTCCTTTCCATTGATTAGTCTCCTGAGTAGAATATTTTGTATTTTTAGGGCCATCATTTGACTAGAATTATTATCAAAATATTGACCAATTGATCCAGGTGGATATCAGTGGCCACCCATCTCTTCCAACTGGCTCACATACAGTTTTCATCTTGGCATTTTTTTTCTATATTTTTGGGTCTTAAACTTTCGGGGACATTTTGATGCCCTAAACATTGTTTTTTGGGACCGCCACAGTCACACAATAGACAAAGTTAGAATTTCACAGAAAAAAGTGTATTCCTCGGATAGACCTTTTGACTGAGCTATCATGTGCCTAAAATAGAGATCGTATGAAAAAGTTACAACCCCTAGAATTTAGTGTACCAACTTACCCCATCGAGGCCCACATTGTTGGTTATGTGTTATATTCTTTGCGCAACAAAGGAACGAGATGATGGATAATTTTGCGTAAATCCTTAGATGAATTCCAATAGATGATGCATCTTCCTTGAGTGGAGGCACCATCCCCTTCAAGGTACAAATCAATTTTGATATTCCTATATTTGAAGGTCAAATACATGTTGATGTTGTAGACAAAAGGTTAAAACTTCTAGAAGGGTATTTTTATGTCCATAAATTTTTTGATAGAAAAACTATTACATTTGCGCTCCTTAAGGTCATCCTCCATGTCAAGTATTGGTGGGAGAATTTTTGTGAGAAAAAGGAAACAGAGGAATCTACATTATTTGTAGTCACACCCACTTGGGGTTCTTTAAGGGATGTTATTAAGGAACAATACTACCATGTTGGAAGTTATGATGACTTATATACAAGATGGACCACATTGCGGTAGGAAAGGGAGAAAAAAGTTCCAAAGTTCACTAATATCTTACATACCTTACGCACCAAGATGTGTATCAAAAAATCTGAGTGCCATCTGGTGCTCAAGTACCATGATGATCTGCATAGATAAATCCATAAATAAATGGATTTTTTGGACATCTCATCCTTAGGCGCAACCTATTGATATGTTGTCAAAATTGAGTAGAAGCTTAAACAAAATATGCAATAGTTTGCGTCTGCAAACCTCTCATAGCAGAAGTAGGGAAAAGGAAGCCCCAACCTGTAGAACAAAGGGAAAAGAAAGGATGGATAGCCTCAGAAAAACCAGTCTAAGCCACAAATAAATAAGGAAAATGGGAAGACAAAGAAAGACATTGGGAAGTGGTGTGAGTTCCATAATATCCCTTGGAATAACATCATTGAAATCCGCTCAAAGCAGTCATTGGTGGTGGAGGTGAAATCCTTTGAATCAAATGTGGGCTCTGAATCTGCATCAAAACCAAAAAAAAGGGAGATAGATCATTGATGAAAAACCTAGTGCCACTGTTGCTACCACCAATGTCACACACCCGCTGCGGCATAATAAAAAAATTTATCCTTTTCTCAAGGGACAGAATCCCCGAAGTCCTACGAGGCTTAGTGCAGGCTAGCTCTTCCCCTTTTTTTTTTTTCCACCTCCATGTGATCGTTGATTATGACCACAGGCCAAACAACTAGGCGCCTTTTCGTATTTCATGACTCAGCGATATAAGCGAGTCAAGTATTTCGACTCTGCAAACCCCGAAATGCCAAAGTGTCGAACAGGATTCAATAAGCAATTAGCCCCCTGGGCTATGCCTTGGCCAGTATGACCACTTCTCATAAGACCACAGTCTTATTCCCTTCGGGACTTATCAATATGAGAGCCCGACCTCTTGTCAACGAGACTCCCGAATTCCCGATTTCTGATTTCTCGAAATGGCCTTTGTCACATTAGCCCTCCTAGTTATGCCCTGATCCAGGTGACCACTCCTCATCAGACCTCCATCCTATTTATTTCAGGACTTATCAATACGAGAGCCCGACCTCTTGTCAACGAGACTCCTGAATTCCTGATTTTCGATTTTCCGAAATGGGTGATCTCGCGACACGTGGCCTTCCTTAATCGGACGGTCCAAATCTATTTCGGGACTTCCACCATGGAGTGTCCTGATATCTTGTCAACGAGACCTCCTAAATCCCGAGATGGGTGATTTCGTGACATGTGGCCTCCCTTAATCGGACGGTCCAGTTCTATTTCGGGACTTCCACCATGGAGTGTCCCGATCTCTTGTCAATGAGACCTCCGAAATCCCAAAGTCTGAAATCCAGAGATGGGTGATCTCATGACATGTGGCCTCCCTTAAATGGATGGTCCAAATCTATTTCGGGACTTCCACCATGGAGTGTCCCGATTTCTTGTCAACGAGACCTCTGAAATCCTGAAGTCCGAAATCCCGAGATGGGTGATCTCACGACACGTGGCCTCCCTTAATCGGATGGTCCAGATCTATTTTGGGACTTCCACCATGGAGTGTCTCAATCTCTTGTCAATGAGACCTTTGAAATCCCGAAGTCCAAAATCTCGAGATGGGTGATCTCGTGACACGTGTCCTCCTCCTGAATGGATGGCTCAAATCTATTTCAGGACTTTCATTGTGAAGTTTCTTGACCTCTCGTCATTGGGACTCCCAAAATCCCGATACCAACTCTTCTTTCAAGACTTTCGCCTCTGTTCACGAGGGCTTAACCCTCATGCATCTCCTAATAGATCCAACGGCTGTCGGGTTTTCTAACTAAGAACTGACGGTTCATATCTGTCCCGCGTTTTGCACTCTCCCACTGCTCCCTGGACGTGGAAAACCAATGGTCCAGATACTCCCATGGACCTTGGGGATCTACGGTCCCGATTTCTTTGCTACTCACGAAGATAAAGAAAAAGGGTTAAGGCATTTAACGCCCTCGTTTCTTCCTCCAATCTAACGGTCGTGAATGACCATAGATCTTCTGACAGGATCTCATCCATCAATCGATATTTATCCCTAAGCTACCATTTCAGGATTTCAAGAGGATCATTCTTCCTCGTACATGGTTACTAAGACTTGCGCCTTCAAATCCTTTTCCAAGTTCTTGGTGAACTTTCCAAGAAGGGTGTCTCTATGGGGAGATATATCCAGGGTATTACCTGAGACAGATAAGGGTATAGATTTCCCGAGAACAGACTTGAAGTCTGAATTAGATCAGTATGCATATAAATAGTGATTTATAAAACATAAGCCATATGTGATCTTTCATTATAAGAATGCAACCACCATTTCTGGTCAAAAAACCACACAGACAGTCTTATACTCAAACCATTCATAAATTGCACAAACTATGAGCATACATATCAGCATATAAACTTCAAGATACAAGATATAAAACACTTATCAGAAATAACACCAGGTGTGATTGCAACTATTGAGAGGGGTGCTCGTTTCCACCCAACCATAGGCTCAGCTACTCCCAACGGATTTACCACTAGCCACCCCCGAGCTGAGACCACGATGTTGCGAGACTGCATCTCTATTTTCTAGTGACCGAGAATGAAGGTTACTCTCCTTCTCTGCTATCACTCACTCTGTATTTTTCCAAAGTTCTCCTCTTCCTCTTTCCCTCGTGTCTGCCCCTTAATCCCACACTCTTCATGCCTTTTCCCTTTCGGCGAGGTTGCGTGTGGCATGATCTTCCTCGCGATGGTCAGGTCTGAGGACTCTATGGATGGGTGGTTCACCCCCATACCTCATTACTCATGAGGAGCCCTTTACCTACCAACCTTGCGAATCATTTAATTCGGGGCCAGCGAGCTGCTCTTAGTTCTCTGGGCCAGTGAAGTCCAAATACAGTATTGGTTTTGGTGGAAGTTAACACCACCATTCCAAGTGCCTTCCACCACCTTTCTCCAGCCATCGTGGTCTCTTTTTCAGCACATCCCCTCTTAGCAGTTCTGCAATATATATGTATATATATTATTATTTACATTCATCGACCTTTTTCATAAGGTCATTTCACATCACACATTCACATTTCTGAGTTTTCCACAATACTTGGCCAGTATAGTTATTTTTACAGACTGGAGGAAATAGGGTGTTACAATTCCCTCCCCTTTAAAGGAACATCGTCCCCGATGTTCTATCTATCAACTTGACATGCATGTACAGGTGTGAAAAAAATCGGATATGCTCGTTTCATGGCATCCTCCATTTCCCATGTAGCTTCATCTGGGCCAAAATGTTTCCACTGTACCTTGACCTGTGCAATGGTTCGGTTCCGGAGCGGGGTTTCCTTTCTATCTAGTATGCATTGAGGTTCTAGTAGTAATTCTCCCTCAGGTTCCACCTGAATCACAGACCAATCAATTATATGGTTAGCATCATGTACATATTTCTTCAATAAGGAAACATGGAAAACATTATGTTCTTTGATTGTGGGAGGAAGTGCTAGCCTATAGGCTACAGGTCCCACTCTATCTAGGACCTCAAAGGGTCCACAATACTGAGGTTCCAACTTGGCACAAGCTCCCATTTTCATAGAACTCTTCCTGGGTCTAACTCTGAGATATACATGGTCTCTCGTTTTGAACTCTCTTGGAGTTCTCTTTTGGTCGGCATAACTTTTCTTTCGATTTTGAGTGACCTTCAGGTTTTGTTTTATCTAAGTCACTTGTTGTTCCATTTCTTTCAACATATCAAGTCCAAAATAAATCTTGTTTACGGGATTACTCCAGCTGACTGGAGTGTTACATGGTCTACCATAGAGGACTTCGAAGGCACTCATCTTTAAGTATGCTTGGTAGCCGTTGTTGTAGGTGAATTCTACCAGTGGCAGGTAGTCTTCCCACTTCTTGGGTTGATGCATTACATGCATTCTTAGCATGTCTTCAAGTATTTGGTTCACTCATTCTGTTTTTCCGTCAGTTTGAGGGTGATAGGTGGTGCTAAACAACAATTTGGTCTCTAAGCCAGCCATCAGTGATTTCCAAAAGTTAGAAGTAAATTTCGTGTCTTTGTCAGACACGATCTCTTTTGGCATACCATGCAGTCTAAATATCTCCTTCATGAATACCTAAGTGATGTCTATTGCCTTGCAAGTCGACCTGACGGGGATGAAGTGAGCATACTTGCTCAATTTATCCACCACCACCATAATGGCATCATTCTGTTTGCTTGAGGTTGGTAATCCAGTGATGAAATCCATGGAGATGGTTTCCCATTTCCATTCTGGGATTGGTAGAGGTTGTAATAATCCTGCTGGGTGTCGGTGTTCTGCTTTAACTTGTTGTCACTCTATACATTTGGCCAAGTACTCTGCTATGTATTTCTTCATTCCAAGACAATAGAATTGTCTCCTAGTGGCCGTGATCATCTTTTGGTATCCTGGATGACCAGAGTAGGGTCTTTTATGTAGTTCATCCAGTATGAACCTCTTCAAGTCGTCACAATCTGGGATATAAAATATGCTTCTGTAAGTGAGAAGACCTCCTTCAGTCATCTAGTAGCCTTCATGTTTTTCTCCAGCGGGTCCTTGCTGTAGGTACATGGTCACGGTCTGGATGAATGGATCTATTTCTTGTGCATTTCTGATTCTTTCCTTGACATTTGTCTCGCAGGTGCTCATCATTGCCAGGTGAATTGTTTTCATACTTCTGCTAAGGGCATCGGCCACCCTATTTTCCTTTCCTTTAAGGTGTATGATTTCGAAAATCAAACTCGCTAAGGAGGGCCATCCACCTAGCTTGTCTAGCATTGAGCTTTGGTTGATCAAACATGTATCGCAATCCATAGTGATCTGTCATCAGCACAAACTTTCTTCCTAGGAGGTAATGCCTCCACATTTTCAAGGCATGCACTATGGCAGCCAGTTCTAGATCATGGGTCACATAATTGACTTCATGCTCATTCAATTTTCAGGATTCATAGCAGATCACACTTACTTCCTGCATAAGGACTCCTCTGAGCCCTTCCTTACAGTCATCTGTGCACATGAGGAAGTCAGCTTCTGGATTGGAAATCTTCAGCACGGGTGCATGGGTCAATAGATTTTTCAGGGTTTGAAATCTTTCTTCACACTTCTGTGTCCATAGGAATTTTGTCCCCTTCTTTTGGAGGGCAGTGATTGGACAACGAATCTTGGAGAATCCTTTTATAAATATCCTATAGTATCCTGCTAATCCCATAAAGGATCTAACATCCAAAACATCCTTTGGGGTAGGCCATTCCATGATAGACCTGATTTTGTCAGGGTCTACTGCTACTCCTTCAGAGAGAACATGGCCTAGGTAATGTATTTTCTTATGGAAGAATTCACATTTGCTGAATTTGGCATAGAGCTGATGTTATCTTAGCACTTGCAGCACAAGTCTAAGATGCTCTTCATGCTCTTTTCTATTCTTGGAGTAAATTAATATATCGTCAATGAAAAAAAGCACAAATTTGTCTAGGAATTTGCTGAGTACATTGTTCATCAAGCACATAAAAGTGGCAGGGGCATTGGTAAACCCAAATGGTACTACAACAAACTCATAGTGACCATACCTCATTCGGAAGATAGTTTTATGGATGTCTTCACCCTTGATTCGGACTTGATGGTATCTCGACCTCAAATCAATGTTTGAGAAAATAGACGCACCCCCCAATTGATCGAACATGTCATCGATCTTGGGCAAGGGGTATTTTTTCTTTATGGTTACATTATTGAGTTGCCTATAATCTATACACAATCTAAGGGTACCGTCCTTCTTTTTCACAAACAGGATTGGTCCTCCCCATGGAGACACATTGGGCCAAATATAGCCCTTATCCATCATTTCTTTTAATTGCAACTTGAGTTCAACTAACTCGGGTGTGCTCATCCAGTAGGGTGTCCTAGACACCGACACCGCTCCTGGTGCAAGTTCTATCGAGAAGTCTATGTCCCTTCTCAAAGGTAAACCTGGTACCTCTTCCGAAAACACATCTCTGTATTCTCTCAGGATAGGGTAATTGTCAGGGCTTGGTTTGTCACCTTCGATTGTTTTCAACACCTGTATTGCATATAAGGGACATCCCTTTCGACAATACTTTCTCATTTGCCGAGCTGATATTTGTCTCACTGAGATAGGTTTTTGGATCCCTTGAAGGGTTATATTTTTCCCTTCTTTACTTACACATTCTAAGGTTCTGTGGTAACAGTCCAATTTGGCTTTATGGGCAGCTAGCAAGTCCATACCAATCAACAGATCATATGATCCTAGGGGTAATAAGTTAAGGGTTGTTTGGGTGGGGAATCTAACCAACATCAATTGGCAAGCTAGTATAACCTCTGCTACCCTTCTTTTGGTGCCAGTGGCTAACTGTACCAACCATGGCTTGGTATGTTTTTGTGGCTGTAGTTTACACTTATCAACAACTATAGGGGCTATATAACTCAAATTTGAACCAGGGTCAATTAAAACAGACACTAGATGTTTGGAAATCATACCTTCTATTTCCACTACTGAAGCTTGGTGGTTGGCTTGGTTATTATCCAAGGATGCATAAATTTGTGGCACACTCCTGGCCACATCATTAATGGTAGTAGCTTCTTGGATGTTATAAATCCTCCGAATATTCTGTTGTCGGTGTGGACAGTCTCTCAATAGATGTTCTTCCCCACAACCCCAACATTTCAAAGGTTCTCTCTTTGGGTTATCAATCTTCACTAATATGGGTCTAGAAGTTTTATTTCCGCTCAAGGAGGGAAAATTCTACTAGTGCATACTCCAGGCTGGGAAGCTCATTCTTGGGTTCTTCTTATAGTTCTTAAATCCTGGGGATTTAATTCCCCTTTTCTGAAATCTTGAACTATTCTTCTATTTCCATCCTTCGTGAGGTTTTGCTTAATGCCCAAATTGTTCATGACAATAGGCTACCTTTCAAATAGTGCCTTCTAGAGTCTTTGGCTCATCAAATTCAATTCTATTTCGATAGTCCTTAGGTAGTCCATTGATGAAGCATTGCACCTTTGCCTTTTCTGCCTTGATATAGGGTACATACCTCAACAAATCGAGGAATTTGTTGACATATTATTCTATAGTGAGTTGTCCCAGTTTGAGTTCATAAAACTCTTTAGTCTTTTTGTCGAAATATTTTTCCGACAGATACTTCTTTCAGAAGTATTTCTCAAACCATTCCCAAGACATGTCTTCTTCGCAAACCCCTTTCACATTCTTAAGGTCTTTCCACCAAATGGAAGCCTTTCTGTTCAAGTTGAAGGTGGCCACTTGGGCATTCATATTTTCTTAAAAGTCATGGACTCTGAAATACTTCTTTAGTCCAAGTAGCTAGGCCTCTGCTTCCTCTCCCTTCTTTATTTCACCATCGAAGGAGGGTGGTTTGGCTTTTCTGAATTCTTCGAAGTTACAACCTTTGGAAGACTTTTGCTTCTTCTGTTTCCTTTGAAGATAGGAATTGGTTCTACTGCTAGAAGATCCCTCTGAATCGCCATCTTCCTTCTCAGAGGAATCATCTGACGCTTGTCCTTTACCTCTAGGGTGGACCTTTTTTGAGGTTCTCCTCTCAGTGTGACCACTGTTATGACCATGTTTCTGAGTTTCAGGTTCATGCTGCATTTGTCTTTGTAGATTGGATAAACTCTGCGGTAAAACTATGTTAATTTCTGTTTGTTTTTCTTGTTCTTTCATCATCCTTTCATTGTCGGCCTTACAACTTTGTAATTCGACCATGAGGCTCCTCACAGTATCAGCTAGACCTGGAGGGGTCCTTGCTGCTCTCCTTTTGTCAGAATCTTCGTCTCTATTGTGGGAGCCTTCTCCCATTTCATGGTGAGTCACCATACTATGCGTTGATAATTTCTCGTGGTTGGTCGTCCGCTTGTGTGCAAAAGGAAAAACGTTGGTTGTTAGTCAATATTTATATTTATTTATAGCCAGTACATAATTCATATTTTCACATGTACACACACACAATAAGGGTTTGTCATTCTTAACTTCATCTTTTGATTAGGAAGGTTAAGACAGGGGGGGTTTACTTTTTTTAGGAGTGTTCCGAATGAAGCTTCTGCGCAACTCGTTCATGAGCCCAAGTGGGATGAGTGTTGTAACCATGATCTGATACCAATTTGTAACACACCCCACTGCGGTGTAATAAATTTTTCTCCTTTTCTCGAGGGATAGAATCCCTAAAACCCTATGGGGATTAGCACAGGCTGCAGATGCCACATCTTCCTTGACAGAGTCTCTGCGCAACCTCCCAGTCTTAAGGATTGTTTAGTTTCTTTTATGAGTTGAAACGACTTCTTTTGATTCCCATCTAGAATCTCCTTCCAATCGATCCACAGGTCCTTTCAGAAGATCCCCTGTGGGAGCAGCACTAGGCACGAGCTCCACCCTCTCCGAGCGACCACAGTGCTATGACCAAGGCCTAACCCCAAAAGGTACTTCTCGCAACTCACAATCTCGTGAGTTCGCGAGTCGAAACTCCTAACTCTTCCTTCCCAATATCGCGATACCAGAGATCACGAAATGGGTATAGTTTCCTTCTGTCAGCACCCTCTGTGTGTGACCACTAGATAGGCTAAATGATACCTCCCGTTGCGACTTTGCAAGTTGAAGGGTTGAGTCTCCATGCTCTTCCCGTGTGAGGGTTGACCTTCCTTTCACACTTCTCGTAACTCGCCACTTCGCGAGTTGTAGCGTCGATCTCCCGTGCTCGTATCTCGCGAATCCCCGAGATGCGAGAAGTCAACAGAGTGTTGACTCCTTTTTCCTAGGTGATGCATGTCTGCCTATCAACCATGCGGGCCCCACCTTGTGGTTCCACCATGTATCCACACTCGTGCCTCGATTCTTGACACTTCACGACTTCTGATGTCGAGAAGAGGTTCTCTCAACATTCAAAACTTCAAAGGCACAACGAAGCTCTTGATCCAATGGTCCTCCCTTGACCTGGATCCAACGACTATCCTTGCTCCTCGTGATTTCACCACTTGTGACTTGGAGCACCCAACTCCTGGGCTCTCATCTTACGAACCTCCGAGTTTGTGAGATCCCTCGATTTCTGCCACCTGTCCTCCTCAGATGGACGGTCCTAATCTTCTCACGACTTTGCCACTCAAAAAGTCTAGGTGCCCAACCTTGGCACCTTCCCTTCACAATACCCTGAGAAGCAATGTTAGCTTTCCCTCTCGCGTTCTCGCTATTCGTGACTTCGCAAGTCGAAGGGTTGAACTCTCATTCCCTTATCTCACGAATCCCCGAGACGCGAGAGGTCAATGGGTGTTGACTCCTTTCACTAGGTGACATGTGTCTTCCTATCTATCGCACGGGCCCACCTTGTGATTCTACCATGTGTCCCTCATCCCCAGCTTCGACACTTCAGGACTTCACTTCCCGAAGCGCTACCTCCTTTGTATCCCGACACCCGAAGTGCAGAGATCCCGAACTCCTCACTACTCCTTATTGCAACTCATGAATTCAGGACTTTCAGGATGAAAGTCTCGACCTCCTATCCGCCGATATGCCGAAATGATGAAATTATGACACGTCGTCAACGCGGGTCCCACAACGGAACTTCCCGCCCTTTTGGAGTTTCAGACTTCGCGAATCCTGATGTTAAGATTTCGGTTCTTCAACCCATGAAACCTCGAATACCAAGTTTCGATGCACTTCACCAATAACTGGCTCACACAAATCCTTTCACCTCTTCAGGACTTCGCCTTTCACGACCTCGCTAATCTTGAGGCAAGGGTTTTCAACTTGTGAATCCACAAAATGAGATTACACGAGTGATCCAATGGTTCTTGTTGACTCAGATCCTACGGTCCAATTTATCCCGAACTTAAAACTTGAAAATAGGCTTACCATAACTCCTTTGCTCCTCTGCAAGATATGACGGTTCTCAGGACTTCGTGAATTCTCCACGGAGAATTTCGACCGTGCAATGCCTCCTTGATGACTCTTGTGAAGTGAACATGGTAATTCCTTCGCTGCTATTTCAGGATTTCAAGAGGATCATTCTTCCTCATACAGGGTTACTAAGACTTGCACCTTCAAATCCCTTTCGAGGTTCTTGGTGAGATTTCTAAGAAGGGTGTCTCTATGGGGAGATCTATTTAGGGTATTACCTGAGACGAATAAGGGTATAGATTTCCCAAGAATAGACTTGAAGTCTGAATTAATTCAATATGCGTATAAATAGATATTTATAAAACATAAGCCATATGTAGTCTTTCCATTATAAGCGTGCAACCACCATTTCTAAATCAAAACACTACATAGGCAG
>CBVK0101518508.1:0-23937 GCA_900067695.1 Picea abies
TTTTTGAGCTCCCTCTTATCCCTCACATGACTCCTCTCTTTCCTCTCAGCTCCTTGCTTACTTCCCTAAATCTCCCCTTTCTCCTCAGGGTAATAGATATGCCTTGAGGTATAAATCCTGGGAGAACACCCCTTCCTTTGGAGGTTTTTCTCTTGAAACCCCCTCTCTTTCTCAGAGAGGAAGAAAATCCTTCATCTCAAAATAAAAGGAGAGAGCAGTTGAGGAAATTCACAAAGGAACTCAAGAAACCATCGCAAGGGCCCTTAGACGAGGAAAATCCCCTTTGACAAGGGAAAAATCCTCTCTTTCAATGAATGTGGGGTTGAGGGTGCCCCTAAGAATCTAGTCCTCAAAATATTTCTCCTCAGCCTAAAACCAGACATCATCCTTATCCAAGAGACAATGTACTCTTGTGAGAAAGCCAAAGAAACCTTAATTCATTGGCTTAGGAACTAGTCTTTTAGCACAATTAACGCCTTGGATCTATCAAGAGGTATGGTCACTAGATGGAGCCCAATTTTCCAGGATTTTTCCTCTTTTGTCACTCTCTCTAAAATTTCAATCAAGTTACAACACAAGAACAACAATTTAACCGTCTCGGTGGTCAAAATTTACACTTCTTATTTTGATACGACCTCCTTTTGGGAGGATTTGATCTTTCCAAGTGTTTTCCATGACCCTTTTCTGGTGGCAAAGGGCGATTTGAATCTTATGCTTTCCATGTTGCCGTTTTGGGGTGCACACCCTAGGGTCGGCAAGAAAACCATATTTTTTCGATCCTTTTTTGAGAAGTCCAAATTGGTGGACATTGAACCTATAATAATATCCCCTACTTGGAGGAATTTCAGAACCAGGGATGAGGAAGTTGCAAATGGATTGGATCTTTTCTTAGTATCCAAATCCCTACTGAACTTGGGCTCAAATTTTAGGATAGGGGTAGAGGTGGAGTGTATTTCATACCACCATCCCTTCACACTGCAATGGACCTCGGGTTTTGAGTCTTCCCCATCACCCCTTAAATTTTGCCAATCTTGGATCTAAGAGGATAATTTCAAGAATCTGGTCCTTTCCTCATTAGCCAATATTTTCCCTCTAAATCACGATCCACTCATGGTGCAATTTGTAGAAAATCTCAAAAATTTGAAAAAATCCATAAAATATTGGCTCCCTTTATGGAATTCCAAGAGGTCTCGACTCATTTGGGACACTGAAGCTAGATTAGTCAAGGTCCTTAATAACTTGGAGGAATCACCCCTTACTAATGAAAAGTTAACAAAATTAATAGAATTGGAGGATACACATGTCAAGTGTCTCAAGATGGAGGAACAAGAATGGCGTATCAAGAGTAGGGCTCTTTGGATAAAAGAAGGAGACAATAACACAACTTTTTTCACAAATTTGTGAACTATTGAAGAAACCTCAACACAATCTCAGAAATCAAATGTGAACAAGGGAATGTGGCCATATCCTTTTTGGAAAAGGTGAATATCGGGGTAAATTTCATCAACAATCTCTTTTCAGCCTCCCCCAGATGTCCCATCCAATACATTCTGGAGGTAGTGGGAAAATCCCCTACCTCCTTCTCTGAAGAAATGAACCTATCCTTAGAAGAAGAAGTGTCAAAACCATAACTGAAGGAGACATTTTTCTCAATCAAAAATGGAAACATCCCAGGCCCAGACGGAGTTATAGTGGATTTCTTCAAATATTTTTATGACCTTCTCAAAAATGATTTTCTTCTAGTGGTAAGAGAATCACAAAAGGAAGGAAGAACTCATGGTCCTCTCAACACCATATTCTTGTGACTTATCCTAAAGAAATAATTCCCTTCTTCCTTTGAATATTACAGACCGATGGCATGTTGCAATTTCATCTACAAATTAATTACAAATATCATCTCTAGGAGACTTAGACTGATGCTAAGTGAACTCATGGGGAAATAATAGTTTGGCTTCCTCTATAATAGACAGATACACAATATGATAGACATTGCTTAGGAAGTGCTTCACTCTGTCAAGAAAATAAATCTCAAGGAATCCATCATGAAATTGGATCTCTCCAAAGCCTATGACCAAGAAAACTATACTTTATTGTGCTTGGTCCTTATCCAAATGGGCTTGAGCTTAAAAAATGTCGATTCGGTAATGGGTTGCATCCAAATTCCCTCCTTTTCCATCCTTATCAACATAGCCCTATCCAGTTTCTTCAAAGCCTCCAGAGGTCTCTGCCAATCTTTCCCCCTTTCTCCCTTTCTTTTCCTGATCATAGTAGAAGCACTCAACTATTTGATAAAGGAGGCAAGGTCTAAGGGCCTCTTAAGAGGAATTACATTCTCTGAACCGGAATTAATGACCCAATTTTTATTCACAGATGATATCGTCTGTAGCATTTTTGTTTCTAAGAGGAACCTGATTTCCTTCAAGGATATTTTAAACCTCTTCTGCATGGCCATGGGAATGAAAATAAACATGGAAAAATCATGTCGACTTCTTAATCACTCTGAGAATGAATAAGAGGCTTCCATTGCTAATACTTTTCCCGCCCCAAGGAAACCTTTCTCTGAAGGACTCAAGTATATGGGTTTTAACTTAAAACTCGAAAATTATAGAGAAGACCATTGGGGATTGTTAATAAGAAAATTCTAGGCCCTTATAGCTGTTTAGGTCAATAGACTCCTCTCTAGAGGAGGAAGACTAGTATTAATTAAAGAATTCCTATAATCAATTCTTGTTTATTGGAATTCAATAGCTGAAATGCCTAAGGGAATTCTAGATCATATTTGTCACCTATGTTTTTTATTTATATGAAAGGGAAAAAATTGATTAGAGGCACCCCTTTGGTCAAATGGAACTCAATCACTGCACCTAAAGAAATGGGTGACCGAGGTCTAAAAATATTATAATTTTTTTCTCGAGCCTTAGTGGGAAGGAACCTATGGCATCTAACCCTGGGAAACACACTCTGGGTAAGAGTTATGAACTCCAAGTATTTTCCTACTATGTCTATGTCTGAATGGTTATGAGAGCCTATGAAATCCCCCAAAGGATCAATTGTATAGAAATCACATGTGCAAGCTTTTCCCCTTGTTGGAAACTGGAATGTATGGCGCATTGGAAATGGGGAAAAGGTGAGGTTAGGAGAAGATCTGTGGCTGGGAACTGGAAACAATTACAAATGATCCACTAACTAACTTATGTTCCTCAAAGACAAAAACATATTCTTCCTAAGCAACCTCAACATGTGTTTTCCCCAAATTCGAGGAAGAAGGCGATGGAAGAACACAGACTCCCTGGATCTCCCCTTATATCTTCGGGACAAATGGTACTCCTTCATATCCCTATTATTTGAAAAATTCATTTCCCTGGATAGATATTCCAAGGAATCCCTCTATTTTTTAAAAAACCCATAGAATGACTCTTACTTGGTCAAGTTGGGATATAAATCCTGGCTAGAATAACATTTTGTGACACACTTGAAGTGGTGGTGGAAGCCCTTGTGGAAAATCAAATCTCTTCCCAGATGTAAATTAATACTTTGGATAGCACTAAACAATAAATTCCTAACATGGGACAAATTCCTCAAGAGAGAATGGTGCGGACCTCGCAGATGTCCTCTATGTAAGGAAAATCAAGAAACCATTACTCACCTTTTTATCGCATGTCCCTATGCAGGAAAGGTGGCACAGATAATAAAATACCAGCTAAAAACCAAGGCCAATTGGTACTAGGGATCTATTGAATAACGTTTTAGAACCTGGATTCAATACAAAACAAAAACCTTATAGGAAGGTCTTCCAAGAATCATGATCTCAAACATTTGGTGGGAAAGAAACAATGTTGTTTTTAAAGATAAGATTGTTCCCCCATAAATGACTACGATAATTTCAATCAGTCGGGATGAAGAATTCAAGACAGATATCAAGGAAAGAAAACATTGTTTTATAGTCCCCCTTCCCATCGATTGCACCATCGCTTGGGGATTTTTAGATGGGGCTAGCCAAGGACATCCTCCCTCATGCAAGGTAGGGGTGGTTCTATCCATTGGTCAAAACCACTACATCCATACCAGATATGCGCCAAGAGGTGGAACAAACAATAGAGTTGAACTAATAGCACATTGGAATCTTCTGGAAACTTCCAAAGAAAAAAATACGACAAAGATATAAGTCTTTGGTGATTCTAAGTTGGTGATCGACTAGGAAAGGGGCCTCAACAACATCCAGAATCCCAGGTTGGAATCACTACTAAGAGACATCAATCTCACTTTCAAATATTTCAAATGGATTTCCTTTCAGCACATTCTAAGGGAGATAAACACAAAGGCAGATGAACTCTGAAAGGAAGCCTTGCAACTACAAAAATGATCTTTCATATTTTTTGAGTTCTTTGAAGGAACAAAAACTAAGGCAATGGAATTTCGCCTATGAAGAATGCTTGTTTTTATTTTTTTTGGAAAGATGTAAAAATTTTTTTGAACAGGTGGAACAATTTGTAGAAAGTTTTGGTAAAAGGTATTAAAAGGCATGTTTATGTAGTAGAATGTGTATAGGCAGTATAAAACTAGTAGGAATCCTACCAAGGATGGAAATGAAATACAACAACATGTATATTCCTTTATGAATATAGCATTTATTTTTTCCTTATGGAAAAAAACACACAATTTTTCTTTCTTTTACACAAAATTATGATAACAATTTTGTTGGGAGAAAATAACATTGTTGTTTGTAATACCTTAGTCATAAGTCCACTTATTAAATTTCTTTATTAAACTACAAATAATATTACAAAATGGAACCCGATGATAATGTAAACTCCCACCAACATACCAAGGAGAGAAAAACCCCAACCCACCACAACCACCCAATATAAACATTGAAATTGATGAGGGGTTGGATACATTAAGAACACGTTTAGATCAGTTAAGGGGCACTAGAGAACCAATATGAGTGTCCTTGGATATTTCTTTGGGCATCATTTTTAGATCCATTACAAGTTCCCAAGGGGATTTGACTTACATTTCCGAGTATAGGAAAACAATGTTTGAGTACTACAACACTTGATTGGATAGAAACCATGTCAGAGACTTGAGTATTTCAAAAAAAGAACCATTGTCTATTTTTAGGGATCCTTGAAATGGACAGGAACTACCTTTGACCAAAAAAAATATTTTTATTGACTCATGTATCCATCCATATATTAGTCCAAACTTGATGGATAAGTGGTATATAGTTTTTCATAAACCTACTGTAATAATGGGGAGGTGTCATTATAATTTTTGAGAAAATTGTGGGCGGACTTTATTTTGGTTCATCATGTCAACTACTTTGACATGGGTGACTTCCATGGGGTGGATCAAGGGTCTACATAGGACTAACATCATGTCAGACACAATCCCATGTTAGGTCCTCGTCACCCAAGAGAAGGCCTGACCCCCCTTCCAAAAATCCTCTTGTTGCAGATAGCTTGCATTAGGAACAATGAGCTATTTCATCATTGACCTGGAGCCTAATGAAACATGGCATATTTTTTTCACTTTCTCAATATGAGGTGAATACCGATGACATTGATACATGGGTCATAGCTTCACCCCACATAATAGAGTTTAGTGATGAGAGTGAACATGGGCATAAAAGTCGTCCATGTGAACCTCACAGATGCTCAAGATACAAGAAGACCTTCTATGGGCCTATGGAGGCCACTGGACAACATAGCTTCATGGAGGAGGTTACTATCTTAACCATGACTATGGTCTTAGTTGTTATATATTTGTTTTGTATTCTATGTATTTATATTGATATTTTATTATATGTTGTTTTGTAGTTGTTACATCCATGTAGCATACCCTCTATGCCCATGGATGCATCAGTTCTTATCTCCACCATTGATGCAACAATAGAAGCAACCTACTCATTGGTCATAGACCATACATAGGTATGTGTCACATTGGATAAATTCACCATAATCATTTCTAAATTTTATGACATTCTCAATTTTTTAATGTTCTTGTGTTTCTACAGGATGTGGGAGCAAGTGATGTCGGGGAATATCCATATGGGATGGACAAGTCACCTACATCACAAGTATCAAGTGTAGAGTTAATTATCGTTTAAATCTCAAATTTGTTGTTCTTATGTTTTTTAATTTTACTATTTTGTGCTAATAGTTCAATATTATTAGTATGTATGGAGGTTGCAGACATATTTGCTAGTTACAGTACTGTTGGACTTCCTGGAAACCTGGGATCTACTTATGGGTTACCTTACTCTAGGAAAAGGGATCTCTCATCACTAGTATAGCTTGTTGTTTTCCATCATTTCTCACCCCCAACATGTGTCTTTTTTAATGCATCACCACTAGATTTACCCACAAGCATCACCACTGCTTCCATCACATATATCTACCAAGGATGCGCCTATATTCCATCCACCCCCACCACCATTTCCATCAGCCCCATCCATCGAGGATGCCGCAATAAAGTTTTCCTAGGATAAAGTTGTACATCGAAGTGCTCCACCTGCCAGTGACTCTACATCGAAGCCTGATATATTCACGGTGATATAATGTGTTGATGATATTTTTTATGTATTGTGAATTTTATTTTATGCATATTTGTTTAATTTTATGTATTTGATCCTTGTAACTGACATGGGTTGGAATCGATGAGATATTTGGGTCGCAGAGGAGGGTAATACCCTCACAATTATTGGTAGCATATGTGATGAGTTGTCTTAGATTAAATTGCAAACTATCATTTTGTATGTATTTTAACTCATTTAGGAAAAAAAATTCTAACAATGTTTTTCTTTATGTGGTCTTTGGAGGGACAAAGCACACCCAGACCCACAACCACTCGAGTTGATTCCTCAAACAAGAGAAGCAAGATATATTTTCAGGATGCTCCTAATGGTGGTAGTGGTCAATGATTGGTAAATTGTTTCGATTATCTATATATGCCACCATATGGATGTTTTCCATGTTAGGGAAATTGTTGTCATTTTGTATATTGGGCCTGAGGTGCCATTTTGTAAAAATAGTACAATTTCGATGATGTTGAATACACACACACACACACATATATGCAAATTTCATGGAACATTTTCAATGCTCATGTCATTGTTTATGCATTTTATGTTGATGAATGTTTTAATTTCAAAGTGTTTAAATTTCGAAGTGTATGAATTTTATGTGTATGAGTATATGGTTTTTTTCTAAATATATTATAAGTACTTTCATTATGGAGAAGAACCCACAGAGAGTTTAAAGTGGGTGACTCTGTGTTCTTAAAAGTAAAGTCCAAGAGAAGTTCCCTGAAGTTGGGGAACTCTTCAAAACTAGCAGAAAGAAATTTTGGACCATTCGAAATTATATAGAAGATTGTTCCTTTGTGTACATGTTTTCACTACCTACATTCATGTGCATTCATAATATGTTTCATGTGTCTTTTCTTAAAAAGCATGTCCCTGATGATAATCATGTAATTGAGTGTAATGTGATTCAAGTGGAGAAAGAAGGGGACTTTCAAGTTCAACTGGTGTGCATATTCGATTGGAAGCTCAAGTTGTTCCAGAATCAATAAATAGAGTTGGTAAAGGTCTAGTAGACCTATTATGGTCATGTATATGCAATGTGGGAACATGAGGATTCCATGCAAGAGGAGTACCCAAATATTTTTGAATAGTTTTTCATATACATGGGTATATAATGCACTGAGGGAAGTGCATAAATAAGGGGGAGGGTAATGTAATAACCATAGTATGAATCCCAATTGTATATGTACATATGCTTTATAGGTTGGTGATCCAGGATGTTTTGGGCCAAAGAGCCTTTGTATATATGTTTTGAGGTGAGAGTGTCTATGTGGTTATTAGGTTAGGGAGTCTAGATGATAAAAGGTCATCAATAATATCATTGTAATATGTAATCACACGCCGATGATATTAATAAAAGACATCACTACTACAAACCAAGTCAGACGAAAGAGTATGGGGGGCTAAGACTCCATGAGAGGGAAAGGGAACTAAGGTTCTAGGAAGAGGGACTAAGTCAAGGGGGCTTAATCCAAGGGAATGTTATAATACTATTCCTAAAGTCAAAGTTCATGTGATATTATTTTATCCTAAGTTCTTAAAGGTTGGGAAAAAGTGACCAAGTGAGTTCAAAGGTAGTTCATAAAGTTATAGTGTCAAGTTAAGGGAATGCAAATATATTGTAGGGAATTAGTGTAATCCTCAATAATTATTTCCATCCATTCCATCATTCTCTCAATCATCCCATCATCTGTACCTTGGCTGGAGAGGAAGAACTATGAAGTTGGTTGCCCTGTAAATTCTTTGTGGTTTGGGATGAAGAAACAATTTTTCCATCCCATGGAGCATTCTCTTTTGGTGAGAGAGTTTATGGGCTAGTGGGTGTCGATCTCTTAGAGAAACCTTGTGTTCTAGATGCTACAAAAACTTGATACTTCCTGTCCAACATATTGCTAAATCCTTGAAAGGAAAGTGGGACAATCGAAGGACTATTGAGCAAAGAAGGGTGCACACTTCTGGGGTGGGACAACCTATGGGGAATGAGAGACTCTGAGCTGGGAACTGTTGTTGAAGTTGGCACCTTCTTCTGCATTTTATTGTGTTGTTTGTTAGACCTTAGTCTAGATGGTTAGGAATCCTTTTCTTTGGTATAATCATAGCCCCATCTCAAAGGTGACCTGTTATTGATATTATATGAACAACATGGTCTACGTCTAGGAGGAACCTCTGAGGTCTGCAACCAATCGATGAATTAATTAAAAGATAAGTGGTTTTTTATGTGTTTATGATATTTACTGTGTTTTTAATTATATATTATGTTGTAATTATATGTATTTATGCATGGATTATATGTTGTAGAACTACATAATTATGTTCATATGGATGTAATTTAGTCATTAAATGGTATCATAGTTGTAATGGGTAGAATTCAAAGAAATATAAATATTCATTTGTGACAGAAGTCAATTTTTTGTGTGGTGTGGCTTAGCCTGGATGGTTGGGGAAGTTACATAAAACAAATAGTAAATTATGAGAAATATTAGAAGAATATAAATATTGAAGGAAAAATAGGAGAAACGAAAGTATTGAACCTATAAAATGTAACCCCCTAATATTAATAATCCAAAAAGAGAGAAATGTTCATTGGCCTCTTCATGGGGAAACCTGTGAATGAGTAAAGTTCTAATATGATGAAAATTATTAACAGACTTAACATACCTTATTACTTTTGTAAATAGTTTCTCACTACCCAAACTCTAAACACTAATGGTCTAAACATTATTGAGTACCATACACCCAGTAGGCTTGGTTCCCTAAGGATGACCCTTTTACAACAATTAACCACACATAGCTTACCTTGTGGGCCTTATTCAAAGAGGATGACTATGTACATTAACTAAATAGCTACCAAGTACCACAAAGTAGGGAGGTTAGGGTAGAAACCTATGAGAATGATAGGCTTAGACTTATTATCTTTTAGCATATATTTAATTGGAATGGTAGTCGCTTGGTACATTATCCATAAATGTGGTTCTTGAACTACCTTTGTTTCTCTGGCTATGAAATTCTAAACAATTTTCATATACTAATTAGACATGACATTGAGATTGAGGTCCTAAATACTTCTACAAATGACTTTTATCCACATCACGATTCACATCCACAAGTGTTTATGTAGGTGGAGTTTGTGTAATATCTCATTACTCAATAAGATTTTGTTAGAATGGTTAGTTAAGCCTATTCTTTCTTAAATCTCTAAGGTTTTTATTGTTAATTAGCCCATTAGTGAGGCAGGAATTATCCTTAACAATCGTCATTATCTATATACCATAAACCTTATTTATCCTATATTAGAAGGTTCTGACACCCCACCTATTTGAGGTTATGCAAGTGATGGTATTTTTTCATCCTAGCTCTAGGATTCTTCCTTGTCCATAGAGTGCTACTATGACTATAAGTACAATATATTCTTTAAAATATATCTATACATGTGGTATGTCCACATATTCTAAGTATTTTTTATCCAGGTGGATATCAATGGCCACCCACCTATTCCATTGGCTCAAAATAGAGTTTTCCACCTCGACAATTTTTCGATAGTTTTTCGGGTCCCAAACTTTTGGGGTCATGTTGAGGCCCTAAACAATGTTTTTTGGGGATGTCGGGCCCAAGAGGATAATTATGGATTTGGCCTAGGCTAGTCAAAATGTTTTGTTCTTGAGTAGACCTTTCCAACGGTGTATCAAGCATCCCAAACAAAGATATTATGCAAAAGTTATGCCCCTAAGAAGTTGATGTATCAACTACCCCCATCGGGGCCCACAAACCTTTTGGATTTTCATATTTCGGAGTTAAGGTTTTGGATTTTCCTTATGTTAAAAAGGACTTCAGTTCCTCATTGTAACAATCATATTCTTGTGAATGTGAGTATCCATCACACCTCTTCTCAGAGATAAGCTACCACCATTCTAGCGAGTCTTTCACTCTATATTTTTACAGTCTCTATACATTTATTTCATTAATAGAAATCATGTATTATTGTATTTCTCTATTTCTAGAAATATTTAGGTCTATTTCATTGTAATATCTATGTTTTCATTTTGTTCTAAAAAATAATCTGGATCATTGGTATCAGAGCAGACTACTCTTGATCATTTTTTAGTGCATGTCCCCTACGAGGTCCGAGTATTGAAAGTTGGGTCTTGAGATTCTCTGTCTTGAGGAAAATCACTCTCACAAGCCCAAGAAACCCTCCAGGGTGGAAGAAAAGAAAAATAACGGAGAAAAAGATTCTATTAATATGTTTCTTGAGAAAGCTCTCACGCAGAAAAGGGACGAAATGATGGAGAATTTTCCCCACATCCTTCAACTCTTGTCGATAAAAACAACCATGTCTTCATCAAGAGGGCACTTTGGAAGAACCTCTCCTTTCAAGGTACAAGTTAATTTTGATATTCATGTATTTGAAGGTCAGATAGATGTGGATTCCCTAGAAAAATGGTTAAATCTTCTATGAGGTTATTTCTTTGTTCATAAATTTTTCGACAGGGAAAATATCACCTTCACACTCCTTAAATATCTCCCCCATGTCAAACATTGGTGGGAAACTTACTGGGAGAAAATTTCCACGGATGATTCTGGAATATATGGGGTCAAGCCCACTTGTTATTTTTTTGTGGATGTGTTCAAGGAACAATATTACCTTGTTGGTAACTATGACAACTAATACAAGAGATGGACCACAGTATGGAAAGAGAGGGACCAAACAATGTCGTAGTTCACAAATAATTTCCATACCTTATGCACCAAGTTGGGTGTCAAAGACTCGGAGTGACATCTGGTTTTGAAATACTGTGGGGCTGTACATAAGTGCATCCAAACTGAAATTGATTTCTTGGACATATCATCATTGGGAGTTGTTATCGATATGTTGTCAAAATCAAACACAAATTTAGGCACCAAAACAAATGGGAGTTCGGGTCTACAAATACGCAACAACCAAAGTATGATAAAGATGTCCCTAACAAATAGCCTCCTAAAAACCATTCCAAGCCAAAGGAAAAGAAGGGTAACATAAAGACGAAGGACACTAGAAAGTGGTGTGAATTCCAAAAATCCCCTGGCACAACACTAATGAATGTCACTCAAAACAATCATTGGTGGTCGATATCAAAGAAAAAAAGTTGAACCCTGATTCAGAATCCGATTCAGAAAATAATGGAAGAAGATAGATCATCGATGCATACCCCACTGCTATTATTGCAACCACAACAATTCAACCATAAGAAACGGTAGATATTGAAGAGGGGGAGTTCCTTTTTCATTCATAGATGTGGGTGAAGGGGACCTCGTTGCATTTTATTGTTCATAGTGGAAGCAAGAAGAACCTCATCTCAACAGAGGTCATCAAGTAGTTGGGATTGTTGACAACACCACACCCACAATCATACAACATCGAGTGGCTTCACCAGTGGCGAGATCTTCGTTTCAGCCAACAACATCGATTGTAATATGGAATCCATCCCTTAAAGGATGAGGTATTATGTGATGTTTCCCTGCTGGATGTCTATGATGTCCTTTTGGGCCAACCATATATGTGGAAGTGCCATGTTATTTATGAGTCTTGACCCCATAGTTCATTGTTACTCTAGGGGGTCATATCTACAGGATACCAAAGGTATTTCCAACTATTGTCCCACCTAAATAGTGCCACAATGTAATATCTCATACTGCAAGATTCAAGTTCTTCACAATCTATTGGAAAGGTGAATATAAGGTCATTGCAACCATTGCAGCCTCATCCCAAGCACATTCTATCCAGTAGAAACAGGTCAAAAATATTGAAGAAAAGTGCAAAGATTCCTTCTGCACACATTCATCTCATAATCTTGTAAAAAACCTCCCAGAAACTAAGAAACACAACTTCTCTAGCAAGGCAAGCAACTTGCAAAGGTTTAGACTCATCAAATTCTTCCCCCACTCCCTCGGGAACCCAACGCAACGGATACCATTACTTCCTAAGGAGGGAGGATTGATCCAGGTGGATATCGGTGGCCACCCACCTATTCCATTGGCTGAAAATAAATTTTTCCACCTCACCAGTGTTTCGACGGTTCCTTAGGTCCCAAACTTCTGGGGCCGTTTTGAGTCCCTAAACAACATTTTTAATGGATTTCGGGCCCAATAAATTGCCTTAAGAATGGGATTGGGCCAGTCAAAATGTCTTCTTCTCAGCTAGACCTTTCCAAGGGTGTGTCGATCTCCCAAAACTGAGATCATATGCAAACATTACTCCCTCGGGAAGTTGACGTATCAACTATCCCCATGGGGGGCCATAAACCTTTTCGCTTCTCATCTTTCGGGGTTAGGGTTTTTAATATTCCTTATGATAAAAATCCCTTTAAAGCCTTAACAACCATATTCTTGTGAATGTGAGTATCCTTCACATCTCTTCTCAGAGATAAGCTGCCACCATTCTAGTGAGTCTTTTACTCTATATTTTTATAGTCTCTGTACATTTCTTTCATTAATAGAAATTATGTATTATTGTATTTCTTTGTTTCTGGAAATATTTATGTGTATTTCATTGTAATATCTATGATTTCATTTCATTCTAAAAAATAATATGGATCAATGGTATCAGAGAGGGATGCTCTTGATTGTTTTTCAATGCATGTCCCCGATGAGTTCTGAGTATATCAATTTGGGTCTTGATCTTGTCTCTCTTGAGGATAATCGCTCTCTCACACTGAAGAAACCCTCCATGGTGGAAGAAAACAAAAATGATGGAGCAAAAGATTATATTAATATGTTTATTGAGCAAGCTCTCACGCAACAAAGGGACGAAATGATGGATATTTTTTCCCACATACTTTAATGCCTGCCTATAACAACAGACACATCTTCATCAAGAAGGAACTTTGGAAGCACCTCTCCTTTCAAGGTACAATTTAATTTTGATATTCCCGTATTCAAAGTTCATATAGATGTGGATGCCCTAGAAAAATGGTTGAATATGCTAGAAGATTATTTCTCTATTCAAAAATATTTTGACAGGGAAAATATCACCTTTGCACTCCTCAAGGCTCTCCCCCTTGTCAAACATTGGTGGGAAAGTTACTGGGAGCAAAGTTCCACGGAGGAGTTTGTAATGATCCCAAGCCAAATTTCGGCGTGGAATCACTAGCTACCACTGGTTTGTGAATGTGCCGGTGTTTATTGAGCTATTAAGTACATACAAGATTCATTCAATACATGAAGATAATCATACATTCAAGATATAGAAGCACACGCAAAGATATGATCCTTTTATTATAAGCAATGTGGGATCAATACAATAGATGGCCGATCTGGCAGAAACCTCAAACGGCCGTACAAACAATAGATATGAGCTGCTACAAAATGCTCCTGTCAATACAAAGAATCCTCTAAAGGACGAATAAGTAATGAATACCAGTATCAAAAAGATCTGAATTTCGAACCCTTCAACCAGAGAGTGCCACGCTCCAAGTGGAGATAGAATCCCTCAATAGTTCGACCCTGATGGAAGAATGCTCCAAACGAGCCCAAACTCGGTCAAGTAATAGATCAAGCCAGTGGGATCCTCCTCCTGAAGTTTCAAGCCCAACGTACAAGGACAACCTCTCCAAGTGAGAAATCTTCTAAGAGAGTTGTGTCCTCCTGAATAGCTAGATCGAACCCTCCTCAATGGTAGGGTGCGCCCTTGCTGGAAATTCCCCAATAGTACGGTCCTGCTATCTGTTGGGACTCTAGAATGAGATATGCTGAGAGTAGAATGGTGTGGAGGAATATTTCATCCCCGAGACCAAGCTGTGGAACAAGGTGAGTGGATATTTCACCACTGAGTTGCTCACAAGGGTTTGTACAGCAAACCCCCAAAATGAATGTTCAAGAGCACTAACAAGAAATATACCAAAAATCAAGATGAATGATAGGTGCGCCCCAGCCTCTTACTTATACTTTTTCCTTCTGATTCTCTGTTGAGTTAGATTACTCCCATGGTTAATTTCTATTCTTCTGTTGAGTTATCTTTTACTCCCTTTATCCTTTTTATTTCTCAAGTCAACTTAAAAATACAACTTTAGTCTAGTTGACCTTCCCCCTCGGTGTGAGACTATGACCTAGTGAGGGTTCCCAAGCCACTGAGTCTCCTTATCACCTCTCTAAGAGGTGGGGGACATTACAGTCTCCCCTACTTGAAATTTCTTGTCCTCAAGCAATTCCAAACATGCTTCTCTGACTACGTGCTCCTTTTCCCAAGTGGCATCCTCAATGGGTAAATCCTTCCACTTGATCAGGTACTCCTTGATGCTTCGGTTTCTGAGCCTCTTCTCTCGGACTTCCAATATCTCTTCCGGAATTAGAATAAGTTGTCCCTCTTCGTCCATGGGGGGTAATACCTCAATAGGTTTGATGTGTTGGCCGAGGGATTTCTTAAGATAGGAGACATGGAAGATGTTGTGTATTTTGCTGCCCTGTGGAAGCTCCGGCTGATAAGCTATGGCCCCTATCTTTCTGCTGACCCTATAGGGTCCAAAGAAACGTGGCTGCAGTTTCTCTACTCCGCTTCTTTTAATGGACGCCTGCGTGTATGGTTGCAGTCTCAGATAGACTAAGTCGCCAACCTCAAAAGTATGATCAAATCGGTGCTTGTTTGCTTGGACCTTCTGTTGGTTTTGTGCCCTCTGTAGATGATCCTTTAGTTCCCTGAGAATGTCTTGACTCTGCTCGATCCAATCTTGTACCATAGGTGCCCTGCTGTCACCAAACGCAATCTCCACAAACGATAAAGGATCATAGTTATACAAGGCTCGGAATGGTGACATGTCAATGGACATGTGCTGGGTGGTATTGTAGCAATACTCTCCCAGATGCAACCATCTGGTCCATGCTTTCTGTTGCCCTTCCACATAGTTTCTGAGGTAGCCCTCCACCCATTTTTTGACTATCTCTGTCTTTCCATCCGTCTGAGGGTGATAGCTGGTGCTAGGGGTCAAGGCCATACCAACCAACCTGAATAACTCCTGCCAGAAGGTACTCATAAACTTGTTATCTCTATCGCTGACAATGGTCTTGGGTAGGTCGTGCAACCTAAAAATCTCCCTAAAGAACAGTTCAACCACCTGTGCTGCACTGAAGTCGGTAGCTATGGAGAAGAAATGTGTAAACTTTGTTAACTTGTCCACCACTACAAATATGCAGTCCTTCCCTTGCGTTTTTGGCAGTCCAGTGATGAAATCCATGGATATGCTTTCCCACTTGTGCTCTGGAATGGGCAAGGGTTGCAATAGTCCTGCTGGGTGTGTGTGCTCATCCTTGTTTGCCTGACATGTAGTACACTCTTTAACGTGATTAATCACATCCTCCTTGAGACCCTTCCAAGAGAACCTCTCTCTCACCTGCATGTACGTCTTGCTGATCCCCTGATGTCCTGCCATTAGTGAGTCATGTCACACCTCCAATACTTTAGCCTTGAAGGTCGATCCAGGAACCAAGAAGATTCGGTCTTTGTAGTAGATGAGGTCATTTATAACCTTGAAATCTTCATCTTGTACATGTTCGTCCAGTAGCTGGCACGCAAACTGATCCTCTGCATACTCCATCACCATATGGTCTTTCCAGTCAACTGTTACCCCTGTTATCGCAAGGATGGATGGCCTCCTGGATAAGGCATCAGCCACCACATTGTTCTTCCCCTTGACAAAATCAATGTCAAAGTCATAGGCCTGTATTCTGCTTACCCATTTTTGTTGCCTCTCATTCAAGTCCTTCTATTCCAGTAGATATTTGAGACTGTTATGATCTGACTTGACCAAAAACCTGGCACCAACCAAGTATTGCCGAAATTTGGCTAGTGCATGCATGATAGCCAGCATTTCTTTGTCATAAATGTTGTAGAGTAGTTCGGGACCCCTGAGCTTCCGACTCTCATAGGCAAGCGGGTGCCTCTTTTGCATCAGTACAACCCCTATTCCTTCCCCGGAGGCGTCACACTCCAAGGTAAAAGGAAGACTGAAATATGGAAGGGCTAAGACTGGGCACATACTCATCACTTCCTTCATCTTGTCCATCGTTATTTGAGCCTCCTCATCCCACTTGAAGGCTCCTTTCTTAGTCAAATCAGTCAGAGGTGCACACAGCTGAGAAAATCCTTTGACAAATTTCCTGTAATACGTGCACATACCTAGAAATCCTCTCAATTCGGTGAGTGTCTTAGGAGTAGGCCATTCCATGATGGCTTGTATTTTCTCCTGATGTACCTGTACCCCCTTTGCCCCGATGATGTGTCCTAAATAGAGGATCTCTGTCATTCCAAACTCACATTTGGAATCCTTAGCATACAGTGATTGTTCCTCCATGATTGACAAAATTTGATCCACATGCCTGAGATGCTCCTCCCACGTCTTGCTGTAGATAAGAAAGTCATCAAAAAATACCAACAGGTACTTCCTCAGCTACCTGTTGAACACATGGTTCATACATGATTGGAATGTAGCAGGGGCATTGGTTAAACCAAAGGACATCACCAAAAACTCATAATGGTCGTAGTGACATGTAAAAGTCGTTTTTGAGATGTCTTCCTCCATCATCTTGATCTGATGATAACTAGAGCAAAGATCAATCTTCGTGAAGTAGATGGCCCCATGCAGTTCGTCCAATAGTTCATCAATCCTAGGTATCGGGTACCTATTTTTTATGGTCTTTTTGTTCAAAGCCCTGAAGTCAATGCACATTCTCATAGTGCCATATTTCTTCTTCACCAACACTACTGAAGAAGAAAAAGGGCTGCTACTGGGTCTGATGTGCCCCATGTCCAAAAGTTTTTTGATGGCCTTCTCTATCTCATCTTTGTACTTCTTGGGGTGTCTGTATGGTGTGGTGATAACTGGTTTGGCCCCTTCCTCTAGCTCAATAATGTGCTCAAACCCTCTATCTGGTGGTACCCCTGGAGGAATAGGCCCAAACACCTTGTGGTGCCTGTCAAGGATTTCTTTGATCTCTGGTGTGTAATGCACCTTTCCCTTCTCATCCACCCGTGTTGAGACCTTACATCCCACTGCGTATACAATTTCTTCCCTTCTGAAGATGGCTTCCATCCTCTTGGTCGTGACCACTCTGGTAGAGTTACCTGTCATGCCTCTGAGCACAACCTTTCGTCCTCCTTCCCCCATGAAGGACATTTCCATGGTCTTGTAATTTGTGGTGATGGGTCCTAAAGTGCTAAGCCACTGCACCCCTAGGATGATGTTGGTATCAGGAATATCCATCATGTACACATCCTGAACTAACTCATACCTTCCCAAGGTGAGTTTCATACCTGGTATGTATCTGTTATAGGGCATAGTACTACCACCTGCTACCTCCACTTGGAATCCCTCAAATTATACTATAGGTATGTGCCTCCTCTTCAACAATGTTGCATCAATGAAATTGTGGGAAGCTCCTCCATCAATCAGAACCGACACTCTCTGTCCTTGCAAGACCCCTCTCATCCTGAAGGTGTTGAACTTGGGTACCCCGCTAGTAGATGCCAACGTAGCCTTCTCTCCAGTCGCACAGTCTATTTTTGGAACCTCCTCTTCTGCTGCCTCTAATTTTTTGGCCTCCATGTTTTGTATCTGACCATACTCATCCTCTTCTTCGTCATCTGACGTGACCTCAATGTAATTTACTTGTCCTTGTCCCATGCACTTGTGTGAGGGATTCCATGGCTCCTTGCATGTGAAGCATAGATTCTTCCTTCTCAGTTCCCTCCTGGTGTTGTCATCTATTCTGCCACGGCCCCTCTCATAACCCTTAGGGTCACATCCTCCCTGGTTTATTGGAGGCCTTTGATCTCTTCCACCATTGTTAAGAGGTGGTCTGGGTATGAATTTTGGTTTAGCAGCTGGACCCAGATGCCTTGTCTTCCAAATTGCTTCATGTAGGTTGGTAGGCTTGAAGGCCTTAACCCAACCCTTCAAGGGTTCCATCAATCCTTCTGTAAATAGCATCATGAGTCTAGTTGGGGACATATCTTGCACCATCACTGCCAACCTCTGAAACTCATCAATGTATGCCTCAGTCGTACCTATTTTCTTGAGTTGGGTGAGCTCCCGAAAATGTAACTCAAGATCTCCTAGATCAAATCTATCAATCAGCCTCTGAGTGAATTCTATATAGGATACAATTCGGTTGTGGCCGAGTGTGGTGAGCCCATGGTACCACCAGTCGTGGGCCTTTCCATCCAAGTACATGGTGGCAAACTTGATGGCCTCCATCTCTTTCATGGGGTTGAGCTATAAATAGGTATCCAGCTTCTGTACCCAAGATTGAGATGTCATCTTGGTCGTACCATCAAAGTATGGAATTTCTATCTTCCATGTCCTACATTCAAACTCAAAACTACCCCTGTGGTTTGTCCTAGGTTGATTTCTGAACCTGAGTTGGAAGTATTGATCTAGGGACATTTATCTTTGGACCTTCATATCCAAACTGTAGTATTCTTTTGCACTCCTTTCCATTTGTTCCACAAATTCTTCTACCTGTTCCTGTTGCCCATGCTCATCTGTGAATGTGGGCATGTAAGGTCTAGGGTTAGCTCTGCTACCCGAATGTCGACCAAGCTGATCATTTGTGAACGCAGGTATGTATCATCTCTGATTGACCCTGCTACCCATCTCACCCTGGCCCGTGTCTCCATCCAGACTTCCTTCGGATCTAACTAATTTCTCCAGATTGTATATGGTATCCTCATGGATTTCCCTGGATCCACCAGCCTCCTTATTCCTGTACATATCAGGGTTCTTCCCTTGATGGTTGACTTGCATCAGAAGTTCATTTAGCTTGGATTGATTCTTATTCATTATCTGCAGGTTCTTGTCAACCCTCTTCAAGGTTTCAGAGAGTTTGGCATGTCCCCTTCTGCTAGTTTCATGGTACTCGCCCAAGTGTTGGACCAGTGTGCTTTCCGTGCGGTTGACGAATTGCTAGAACTTATCAAACTCGGCTGCTATGAGAGCCAAGCCTAAAGGCTCATGGTCATCCCCTGACCCTTCTATTTCGGCCTCTGTTTCACTGCTCGATTTCTTCTTTCGACCCATAAAAATACTACTGTACCTCTGCATGCACCGATCCCTCCACAAGTTTGGAGGATCGAAGCTCTGATACCACTGTAATGATCCCAAGCCAAATTTCAGCGTGGAATCACTAGCTACCACTAGTTTGTCAACGTGCCGGTGTTTATTGAGCTATTAAGTACATACAAGATTCATTCAATACATGAAGATCATCATACATTCAAGATATAGAAGCATAAACAAAGATCTAATCCTTTTATTATAAGCAATGTGGGATCAATACAATAGATGGCCGATCTGGCATAAACCTCAGACGATCGTACAAACAATAGATATGAGCTGCTACAAAATGCTCTCGTCAATACAAAGAAGACTCTAAAGGTCGAATAAGTAATGAATACTAGTATCAAGCAGATCTGAATGTCGAACCCTTCAACCAGAGAGTGCCACGCTCCAAGTGAAGACAGAAGCCCTCAATAATTCGACCCTGATGGAAGAATGCTCCAAACAAGCCCAAACTTGGTCAAGTAATAGATCAGGCCAGTGGGATCCTCCTCCTGAAGTTTCAAGCCCAACGTACAAGGAAAACCTCTCCAAGTGTGAAATCTTCTAAGAGAGTTGTGTCCTCCTAAATAGCTAGATCGAACCCTCCTCAATGGTAGAGTGCGCCCTTGCTAGAAATTCCCCAATAGTGCGGTCCTACTCTCTGCTGGGACTCTAGAATGAGATATGATGAGAGTAGAATGGTGTGGAGGAATATTTCATCCCCGAGACCAAGCTGTGGAACAAGGTGAGTGGATATTTCACCATTGAGTTTCTCACAAGGGTTTGTATAGCAAACCCCCAAACTGAATGTTCAAGAGCACTAACAAGAAATATACCAAAAATCAGGATGAATGATAGGTGCGCCCCAACCTCTTACTTATAGTTTTTCCTTCTGATTCTCTGTTGAGTTAGGTTACTCCCATGGTTAATTTCTATTCTTTTGTTGAGTTATCTTTTGCTCCCTTTATCCTTTTTATTTCTCAAGTCAACTTAAAAATACAACTTTAGTCTAGTTGACCTTCCCCCTCGGTGTGAAACTATGACCTAGTGGGGGTGCCCAGGCCACTGAGTCTTCTCATCACCTCTCTAAGAGGTGGGGGACATTACAGAGTCTCGTTTATATGGGGCTGAGCCCACTTGGGATTTTTTTGTGGATTCAGTCAAGGAAAATTATTACCCTATTGGTAACTATGACGACCAATGCATGAGATGAACCACACTATGGCAAGAGAGGGGCCAAACATTGTCAAAGTTCATAAATAATTTCCATACCTTGTGCACCAAGATGGGTATCAAGGAATCTAAGTGGAATATTCTTCTGAAATACCGCGAGGCTCTACATAGGTACATCCAAACTGAAATGGTTTTCTTGGACATCTCACCATTCAGAGATGCCTATCGATATGCTGTCAAAATCGAGCATAAATTTAGGCACCCAAAAAAATAGCAGTTCAGGTCTCCAAATATGCAACAACCAAAGTATGATAAATATGGCCCTAACAAAAAACCTCATGAAAACCTGTCCAAGCCATAGGAAAATAAGGGTAACCGAAAGACGAAGAAGGACACTAGAAAGTGGTGCGATTTCTACAAAATCCCCTGACACAACATTGATGAATGTCGCTCAAAAAAATCATTGGTGGTCGAGATTAAAGAAAAGGAACCAAACCCTAATTCATAATCTGATTTAGAAAATAATGGAAGAAGACAGATCATAGACCTAGTGCCCACTACTATTGTTGCGACCACAACAATTTAATCAGAAGAACCAACAGATCCTGAACAGGGGGAGCACCTTTTTCATTCACAGATGTGGGTGAAGGGGACCTCGCTACATTTTATTGTTGATAGCGGAAGCCATAAGAACCTCATCTCAGTAGAGGTAAGCAAGCAGTTGGGATTGTTGACAACACCACACCCATAACCATACAAGATCATGTGGCTTCATGAGAGATGAGATCTTTGTGTCAGCCAACAGTGTTGATTTCCATATGGCATCCAATCCTTCAAGGATGAGGTATTATAAGATGTTTTCCTGTTGGATGTCTGTGATGTCCTTTTGGTCCAACCATATATGTGGAATCACCAAGATATTTATGAGTCTCGACCCCGTAATGTCATTGTTAATCTAGGGGGTCATCTCTACATGATACTAGAGGTAGTTCCAACTACTGTCCCACCTAAACAATGTCACAAGGTATTATCTCATACTACAAGATTTAGCTTCTTCACAATCAGTTCAAAAGGTGAATAGAAGGACACTGCAAACATTATAGCCTCAGTCCAAGAACCTTCTATCCAACAGAAACAGGTTGACAAGTTTGAATAAAAGTGAAAAGATTCCTTCTACACATAGTCATCTCATCAAGTTCTCAACAACCTTCTACAAACCAAGAAGCACAACTTATCCAACAAAGCAAGCATCTCACCAAGGTTCAGATTCAACAAACGCTTCCCCCTCTCCCCCAAAAACTCAACGCAGTGGATACTATTGCTTCCTAAAGAGGGAGGATTGATCTAAGTGGATATTGGTGGCTAGAAACCTATTCCATTGGCTCAAAATAGAGTTTTCCACCTGAACAAGTTTTCGACAATTTTTCAGATTCCAAACTTTTGGGACCATTTTGAGGCTCTAAATGACGTTTTTTGGGGATTACGGGCCCAGGCGATTGTTGAAGGAATTGACCTGGGCCAGTCGAAATGTGTTATTCTTGGATAGACCTTTCCAACTCTGTATTGAACACCTCAAACAGATATCGTATGCAAAATTACATCCCCGGGAAGTTGACATATCAACTACCCCCATCGGGGCCCGTAAACATTTTGGATTTTCATTTTCTGGGGTTTGGGTTTTGAATTTTCCTTATGTTAAAAATGTCTTTAGAGCCTCATTGTAACAACCATATTCTTGCAAATGTGAGTAGCTATCACATCTATTCTCAAAGATAAGTTCTCATCATTCTAGCGAGTCTTTCACTGTGTATTTTTACAGTCTTTGTACATTTCTTTCAATAATAGAAATCATATATTATTGTATTTCTATGTTTTTGGCAATATTTATGTGTATTTTATTGTAATATCTCTGCTTTCATTTCGTTTTAAAAAATAATTCGAATCACTTTTCCTCAATATGTAATATATTTTTGAGTAATTTATCCCATGTCAATGCTTTTTCCATCTTTAAAAATAGTTTCTTCATACTCTTACCAAAAAACTATTAAAACACTAAACTATTCCTTATTTGGATATTTCTCGACTAAGAAGCTTCTATGCTCATGGCTTACATGTATAATGTGATTGAAAGATATTCTTTTTAGAATTTGTTCTATGTTTGGAATAATCCTCTCCTTCACTTCATTTCTCTTTCTCTCACTTCCTACAAACTTTTAAAACCCTTTTTATCTACTGAATATCACCTAGATGGTTATTGTATCGCTTATTGTTACACAAGAACTTACCTCCATTATATTAGCCACACTTTCTTCTATTGTTTTTTTTTTATTAATTCCAAATTATTTTCCTTTACTACATTGACTTGAATTCGACTTAGCATTTGTTTTAATCATTCACCTGAATACACGCAACTTAACATAAATCTCATCATTATATATATTTTTTAATCCCATAAATTTATTTGGTGTATTTTATAATTCTTTTCATCAAGAATTATAAACTTGTCAAAGTATACTCAACCATTTAAAGTAAGCGCGGGGATCATGAAAGGGCTGATTCGTCGATAGACATGAAATTGAATGAGAAAACAAAGTAAGATACAAACTTCTAAAAGAGGAAATTGAAAAACTAGTTAAAGTATTCTATACTTAACCAAGCAAGTTGAAAAACTAGTTAAAGTATACTATACTTAACCAAGCAAGTGAGGTATCATGAAATGGCTGATTCGTCGATAGACATGAAATTGAAAGAGAAGACACAGTAAGATACACACTTATAAGAGAGGAAATTAAAAAACAAGCGAAAGTATACTTTACTTAACCATTTATTAAATAACTTAGGGATCATGAAATGGTTAATTCGTCCATGGACATGAAATTGAAAGAGAGAAAACAAAGTAAGATACAAATTTCTAAAAGATGGAAATTGAAAAACAAACACAACAATCATATTTTTATGGTTATTCAAACATGACTATTAACTATATTTATTTAAAAGTATATTCAATATATGGAAAATCATTTTCAAATAATCATTTTTTTTTAAATCAAATTTTAAAATTTACATAAACGTTAATATTTTGACTTTTTTCTTTAATTAATATATATATATATA
>CBVK0101518516.1:0-19273 GCA_900067695.1 Picea abies
AAAAATATGTTTTAATCAAATACATCTCCTCACTAAGGATTTTGACTTGAATGACCATAGAATGAAGCAAAGATTTAACATTTTTTTCTAGAAATGCCTAGAATGCTACAAAATATTTCTTAATTGGACAGTGATTGAAAAGTAGACATATTATGAAAACCAACAATATGCTTACCATGAGCAATGTATCCAACAGAGCCTAGGAAAATTGAAATTGTGTACCCCATGGGTTTTATGTTATCAAGGATCTCTGCAATTCCAAATCAAGTAAATGTTGTGCCAACTCATCATCAAGAAGAATATTGTCTGGTGTTATATATTGATGCACAATGGGGGCTACACATTTTTTTTCAAGTAAGACAAGCCATAAGGAGTTCCAAGTGCAATCTCACTGCCTCTCAACAAGACACCTAAAATAGAATCTAATGTTTCTACCTCAGTGGAAAACCCATGATCATGGTGGAGTTCTATATATCTCTTTACAATCATCCTTTAAATAGATAAAATCCCACCATTCTTCGGGAAAACTCTGTAAACTTAGATAGCGCCTCCATGACCAATCACATTTTCTTCATGCAAAATGAAAAAAATATCCCCTTTATCAAATATCAAATGTTCAAATGGAACTACGTCCCATTGAGAGTATACAAGAAAATTGTAATTCATATGTTGTAGCTTATTCTTGATGTTGATGGCGGAAACATACTGTTGTAGGAAAATCTCCCTGCGGATAGGTAGATCGCCTCTAACCCTAACTATTCTAACCCTAGCCTAAGACTAACCCTACTAACTGAATGTTTCCATCATCTCTTGCTATTAACATCATTGTGCAGCCATCGTCTTACCTGTGAGCAATTGAATGGTTATCTAAGGGAATTACTTGAATGAAGTATTGATTGTTACATTCAATGCCACATTTTCTTAGCATTTATTGAAGAAGTGACATTGTCTATCATTGATATTTTATAAACATTGACTTCACCAATATTCATTATTAAATTGCTTATACATCAGATAGTCATTGATTACATGAAGTACTAACCAAGTGAGCAAGCTTGCATATATCTATTTCTTTTTTATTTGTCTTGGGCAGGTGCATCTCTTTGGTTATATTTCTCTTTATTGGTTGTTAGCCGGACTATCTTCTCAGGTGGTGACTTGTGAGGGGGGAAATTTACCTTTATCTTACAATCTTTTTCCTTCTCAAAACCTCAAGTCACCAGGGACATCTCCCCTGGGACTTACCTCTCTAAATAGAAAGAACCTTCCCATCGAGGTGACATTGGGTGGGATTGGTTCCAGTTACGTCGGTTTGCCTCTTCACATATATCTTTATCCTAACTACAAACTATGCGATAACAGGAAGCATTTTTGGTCTTCTACTTGATCTCCTTTCTACGCATTCTTATCCCACAACCGAATTTGGGGGGACTCTGAAACCCTTCAGTTGCAATAATCCCCATAAACCATAATTTGAAGAAATGCCCACCACAGATTTCATGGTTGTTTAAGCTATTTTGACAATTAAAAAAAAATAGTCTTTTAAGTTTGTCTCATAGTTGAAATTTCTCTATGGAAAAAATCTTGGAGGCATTTCTTTGAACTTATAGACGGACCAAATTCAATACTAAGAATAGATTCTTAAATTCTAGAGCATTTGTGACAATGAGTTGAGTCAAAATATGTGGCCATATGCATATTGGGCTTGCTTTGTAATCTGAGCTTCTTCTTGTGTGCACTTGAGTAAATGTTCATGAGATCGATTATTTCCACAAAATGGAAGGGGTTCAAGTTTTGGGTTCTCCTGCTTCTTTCTCATGAATCCAAAGCACCCACAGTCCCTCATATACCGCAATTTAACCCTAAATTCCACATTTTTTTCACGGAATAGACATTTCCTTACTCTGCATACCATGTTTCCACCTTTGTTGCTCCATCTTTAACTACTGCAAAGTATACTTAAGCTCAACTAGGAATTGTTGCTTTCTCTAATTGGGAATTTCTTAAGAAGTTGCATTTTCAGAATTTTGGCAATATTCATATTTTTTTTGTACAATTTGGTGTTGGATGTGTTAGAACACATAATTTTGAGCTTATGAGCTTTATATATTTTACGTCTTAGAAACAAAATTTTACCCAAAAAAGAAAAAAACTTAGAAAGTGACCTTTTAAAATTAAAATAAATATATTGGTTGTTATTTATCAATAAGGCGCTTACGATATCTATCGTCAACAAGTTATTCTAATTTGATCGAACAGTCCTAATGATTTTCGAAGTTTTGAAGATGCATGAGTTTTAAAAGAAAGTATTTAAAGGTCACTTCGCACTTCGGGTATCCAACAAACCTAAACAATGAAAACCCCAAAACTCTGAAGTCCCGAAGATAGCCACTCATGACTTTTCTTAAAGGACTTACGAGTCATAGGACACATTTCCTTAAAAATGTTTTCTTGGGTTGACATGTGGAACTTATTTCTGACATTTACGTCAGATGATTTGCACGTTTTCAAGTGACATGTGGCACCTCTCTTTTCTTGACACGCCATCAGAATGACGTCACCTTTGCCACGTCACTCTGATAGATTGCTCTTCAGGAGTTTTTTATTTCATAATCCATGGATTATCAAAGCGTCAAAGTAAAGTAATTACAAAAAGTAAAAAAGGGTTTCAAGGGATTAATAAAACAGTTAACAACTTTAATTAGTCAGGATTGACTATTAATTAATCACTTCGTAGTTTTGGATTTCGAAAAATTCCCCTTGTGTTATATTTAAAACTTCTGAATTCCAAACTTCTGAAATACTTAAAGTTAATACAATGTTTTGAGCATGATTAACTAAGAAATAAAAGTGATTACTTAGAGATTAACACCTCCGCGAATTCGGACTTCAGGCGATTTCCACCCTGTCACATCCAAAACTTCCAAACGCGAACCGTTGAAGTATTAATGACATTTATGATTGATCAAGGTTAATGATTTCAAATAAAGATTGTGAATCACCAGGTAATGAATTCTATTAAGTTTAATAAATTCTTCGTCAGTAGAGCTATACGAAGATCGATAGACTTTTTGAATAAAACACTTCGAATTTCAAAATCGTTTTTACCATTTGCAATTAGCGGTTTTTTATTTAGTGTAGAGCTTATAGACTTCTCTTGTCACAGGTAGGCTAATTTTGTTTCCTTGAGGATTATGGTGCCACGAAAAGCTGCAAAGAAGATTGATGCATCGGGTGATGATTCAAATCCAAATGCAGATGTTCTATCATACACGACTCCGCGAATTGTTGACGCCATTGAAACCTGGAAGCATGTTTTTGATATCTTAGAGCATGAAATTATTATCTGTCCAGATGACTCTGCTGAGGAAGATGACGAGTCCTTCTCATCTAAGATTAAATTTGTAGCGCAGTCGAAAATGCATAAGATCGTTGCACAACCTAGAATCATACCCTACAATGATATGATAAATTGGGATTTGGAGCATGTCGACATCTATACCAGGAGCGTCATCAACCACCAGTAGGCCGCCATCAGATCTTTCAAAACCAGAGAATCTACAAGTAATGTACAATATTTCCCCTACCCATAACTACACTTACAATGCCACATTTCTTCTAGATTTTGAGAGAAGGGAATGCACTCAATACAATAGAAATGGTCACGATATAGTCAAGGCTTGGTGGGGACATCCAGAAAAATTTAGAGCCGACGCTCATGGTATGTATGCCACAACGTCTTTATATGCTCATATGTTGTATGTAGCCATGATGCTCTGTCGTCTGTTTGGGAAGAAGAAACCTACACATTTCTCAATTGAGTGGGTATCCATAATTTATGAAGTAGCCGAGGGTTATACCTTCAATTAGGCTAAAATGCTATCTGATAATTTGGCCAAGGAAATTGCTGAGTATAAATCAGCAAAATCAAAGGGGCAACCTTCTCCTTTATACATGTCACCGTATATTATGGATGCCATTTGTTTCATGACCCCTTTTCCCCTGATGAACTGGAGTTGGACCTCGACCAGTTCTGAGCCGATTCATTTCTACCACTCCAAATTATGGGAGGAAAATGCCAAATATTTAATTTACGAAATCTGTCACAACGTTGTGGTACATGTTCACATAGCTATCTATGGTCACCCGCTGCCCCAAATTTCAGAAAATATTATGGGGAACTTAGGCACACTTGCAGACTAGTTCATTGAGGAGAATTTATCCTATATCAGAATATTTGGTTGTTCCCTTCCTCCTCATTCCCTTCCACATTTTTTACTCGACAGGCTGGTGTGAAGAGAAGTGGCATACTAGATAGTAGCAAGAGGTATCAACAAGGAGTTGAAAGCAGCTCAAAAAAAGGTTTGGCCAACTTTCCCCATTCAAGTTGGCATGTTCACATTATTAGCTTTCGGTCATTCTAAAGTCGAGGCCACAACCCTGGAATATGTCAAATTAGTTGACATCGAGTTCAAGAAGCATGATCCACATAAGATAGTGGAAAATCATTTAGATCAGTTTAACATGAAGCGATACATCCATTAGAATTCTCCTTATGACGAAATGTTCATGGGAGTTAGATCTTATGAGGAAGTCTGAAGCATATTTTAGACTTTGCCTCCTCACTAAAAAGTTGGTTTCCTTAGTTTTCAAAAACACAGACGAAACAGTTTACCAAAAATATTGCAAGGAGAGTCAAAACCCACTCCTCCTTCACATGAAGCTAGACCTACAGGATCTGAGCCAATTTTCTCCGCTAAGCACAAAGTTGAGGAAGTCCCAAAAATCCCATTACTTTCTTTCTTTGAGTAAGTCACAAAGTTGACCTATTGTACTTTCTTGGTTGTTCATTTTCTAGAAGATCGAAATCTATACAATATATTTCTCTAGAAGTTTGAAATATGTACATTATATTGCTTGATTGCATCCCATATTGCACGGACAATGAGGCACTTTCACATTATGTTTTTTCTACTTTCTTGGTAGTCTCATTTTCTACAGATTGAATATTCAGGATCTCAAGTCCTTTTAGTATAAACCAGGTTCGTAATTTATGGTTTTATATTGATAAAAAGAATTTATAAAGATTATGTTTGATTTTTTATGTATATGTTTTAAATTTTCTTACAGAACTTAACAACTAATTTCTCTTTGACATTAGAATAAATTTAGCTAATCCATTAAGAATCATAAATTTGAACAACATGAAGCTTTGCCAGCTTGTCATTTTTCCATGCTTATTAGTGTTGGGTTTATTTCTTTTTAAAGAATGGTTTCAGTGACAGTAATCACGCTAGATGGCGAATTGGTGTGGAAAGACAAATAATCTAAAGACTTTACTGTATATATTTTTAGTTCGTTATGATGATTTCAATTTTTTGTTTCTGCTTAGAGTCCAGAGCCATGCTTGTACAATTCCCCCTCATTTAATTATGGCATTTCCCATATTGTTTCTGAGCATTTGTTTGACTATGTAGGGGTCATTTCCTGTAGGAATTGTGAGAGAGTGTCTTCTGAGAAGGTTGAGGATTTGGTTCACAATATTCATCTCAGTTTGAATTTAGGGAATTGGTGGAACATTGAAACACTATTTCCATGTCCAATTAAATGGTCTACATACTAGCATGGCCACAAAAGTATGGTTGATGAACGTCGATAGGATATATAATAGTACCAGAAGGAGTAATTTAAATCAAATTTGTTGTACATTGTTGTAAATATTGTTGCTAGTGTTTTAGCATTGTAAATGTGCAATTTAAATCAAATTTGTTGTACATTTTTGTAAAAATTGTTGCTAGTGTTTTAGCATTGGAAATGTGCAATAAAAAAGGAGGGTTTTAATGAATTTTGGCTAAATAAAAAGAATAAAAGGTTAAATATTTTAATTCTTTTCTTGCTCTCCTGGTTTTTCTTGCTCTTCAGTGATTGAAAAAATTAAGATGGGTTATTGTTATTGAAAAAATAGGGTTTTTTTTTTTATTAATGACGTCCAACTCCATTTTGTGGGTTTTTTTCTTGATGGTAACCTGCCCACCTGCATAATGACATCTAGTTCCACTAGTAACCTACCAATTAACATCTACCCCAATTAACAAAACCCCAAGTTTAAGTGCGTACAATAGCATGCAATTAATCTGGTTAATTGAAAAGGTTGATTGAAATAGTGAAACCATATCTACTTAATTGGAATGGGGATGAAACACTTGGCACTTCGCATCTACAGGGAAACACCCACCCGCTTATTCATATTAAATTGTGCCCAGTAAAAAAATGAAATCACAGTAAAAGACTTAAATTTAAATGCAGTGAAACAAATGTAAACGGTGACACAGTTACACCATTGAAATGTGGATGTTGATCTTAGCACTACACACCCACCGACCCCATCCACCTGTTGTTATTGAAATTAAGAAAACATGGATACCTAGTAAAAAAAAGACGACCATTAAAATATGTAAATTTAAATGCAGTAAAACAATTGTAAAATGTAATTGTTATGTTAATCATCTCAATCATTTTTTTTAATGACTAACTTGCATCAAGGAAATTGTGGACTGTGTACTTAGTTCCTCTTTTGTTGCTCTTATAAATGGAGAGACTTCCCCTTTTTTTGAGTGATAGAGGGCTAAGGAAAGTCTGATCATTATAGCCTTTGTTGTTCATTTTAGTTATGGAAAGTCTCATTCTATTGTTGAATAAAGGTCAGACTTAGGGAAGGATGGGGGTGAAGGTATGTAGGATTGTAAAAATCCTCCACCTCTTCTTTGTTGAATATATTCTCATTATGACTAAGGCCTCCTTACAGGAATGGAAGGATATAAGCACTCTTTTAAATATTTTTTGTAGTTCCTCGGTCTAAAAGTTAGCATAAGCAAGTCTACTTTCTATCACTCAAGACTCCAAGGGAAGATGTTGTAAAAGTTTAAAGAAGGTTATTCTTATACATTTGATGACTTGGATGAAGGTTTCATATATCTGGGATATTATTTAAAATATGAGAAATACATGTTTGATGATTGGAGATGGATTTTAGCAAAGTTTGAAAACATGATTGAACATTGGTGTAACAAGTGGTTATCTCTAGGTGGTCGTTACATCCTTGTCAAAGATGTGCTAAAAACCCAACCAATTTATTGCATGGCTCTAGCAGCGGTCCCAGCCTCTGTGCTCAATAAGATTAGAAAATTGATATTTGATTTCCTTTGGTCAGATGGTAGTACAAAACAACATCTCCACCTATGTAGCTGAGAGGTGTTAGCTAGACCAATGTTTCTTGGTGGCTGGGGTATAAGGAATATTCACCTTTTCAACCGAGCTTTGGCTGGAAACTGTCTCTGGCATGTACTGATGAGGGATGGAATTTGGAACACAGTGATCAAGGATAAATATCTTCCATACTTATCAATTTCTACTTGGTTCATATTAGAAACAAATAGTAATCTAAAATCCCTTCCTCTTATCACTCACTGGTTAACTTGGAGTCCAGGTAATGGAAAGTCAGTATTAATTGGGAATAACCAGATTTTGGGCTTGGGGAACTTTTCACTGCTCACACAAGAAATTATGTCGGGCCTAAAGCATAAAAATGTTAGATATCTATATCAAGACAGAGCTCTGAATACGTTGGGGTTTATAACTACATAATGGAAATATAGTACTGAATTAGAACTTGTGGGTGATCTAGCACTAGAATGGGATTACTTTTGTAGGACGTTAATTGGAACAGGGGTTCCAATTCAGTCGAAAGAAGATGAGTTAATTTGTACTGGTGGAGACAACTCGGATTTACTATCAGTAAAAAATGTTTATAATTCTTTAGAAAAAAGCTTTGGCAACATCTGATTGGAGGTTGGAGGAGGCTTTTGTGGACCTAGGATATTTCCTTAAAAATTAGACTATACACTTGGCTAGCTGTGGAAAATAAAATATTAACTTGGGATAATCTACAAAAAAAAGGGTGGAAAGGACCAATTATTTGCCATTTATGTTCTAGGGACTCGGAGACAGTGTTGCATCTACTGGTCAGTTGTAATTTTACTCAACAAGTTTGGCAGAAGATCAAAAGTGGACTAAATTTAAAAACCACTTGTGAAGGTAATAATTTAATTACCTACTTTGATAGTTGGCTTAAAAAGGAGGGGAATTTTAGTACCCTTCCCTCCTTGGTTTGTTGGTTTATATGGTTGGAAAGAAATAAGAAAATCTTTGAAAATGATACCCCATCAATCCAATTGGTTGTCTTTCAGTCTCTGGTGAAATTGGATAGTCTTTCAGGTACTTAGAAAGTGAGTTGTCACATAATATTTAAGATTCCTTGTCATGATCTTCGTACAGTTGGTTGGTTTGATGGTGTTGCTCAAGAAAATTTCTTACTAAGTGGGGAAGGGGGAGTTAAAATCATTAGATAATACTATTTTCAAATGGACCCTCAAATGTGGTCGAGGTACAAATATAAGGGTTGAACTACTTGGTGTCTGGGCGATACTATTCCTGGCTACTCGACTGGAATTTGAAAATTTGCAAGTCTTTGGAGATTCAAAAATAGTGATTGACTGGATGAACTGCAATGGAAACTTACATGTCATCTCTTTAGTGGGATGGAAGGACAAAATTAAGGAATTAACAACTTCTTTCAGGACACTCAGGTTTTCTCACATTTACAGGGAACAAAATCGAGAAGTTGATGCTTTATCCAAAAAGGCTCTTCAGGTCCCAGAAGGGAAGATCATATAGAACAAATGGAATAAAGGACATAATGATACTTCCTTTTATCTGCATCTCTTTTAGATACTTCTAAATGTTTATGATTTTTGGAGTTTTTTTGTGTTTTGTCTTAAAATATGGAGGATGTATCTTACTATTTCATATCAGTCTTTATTATGTCAGAGAAGGAAGTATCATGTATTACAGGTTATGTTGTTTATGTTTTTGTGAGGAGGTTTTTTTTGTATTACCACTAAACAAGCCAGAACTCGATGTAATTTCCTATTCAAGGATTTAGACTTTAACAACACTATTATATCTAATATAATGAGAAATGATAATCTTTGATTTATTGTGACAATGAATAATATTTATAGCATAATATATCATGTCCATTAAAAATCTATCTATAATTAAAAGTTCATTAAGTCTGACCATTTTCAATATGTTTACACTTATAAACTTAACAAAAAAATTAAATTGTCCAAGTTTGATAAATATTTTAGTGTACATTATGCAAGTAGACGACTGACCTACTCGACCAATGGTGCTTATATCTGATGATAATTTACTCGTATACTTTGGAGGAGCAATTCCTTCATGAATCATGTTGTATTTACAACTAATATCAAACAAAAGATAACTTTTTGGTTGATTTTTATTTTATAAATAAATCCACCAGTCACATTGATTCCATTACTCGGGTCAACCTTGGGTTAAGTCAATTGGTTTTACTGCATAGGTTCTTTAACTGTTGTTTGGCTCTAATACCACTTGTTTGTCTCTAATACCACCTGGGTCGAGAACTTTGATACTTTTTCTTTGGTTAGAATTTTTTTTTTGGCTCTTGCTAGATATTTTACCATATACATGTGGAGAATGTGAATAATATTATGGAGGACATTTTCTATGAAATACACATACTTCTAACCTGGAGGGACTTTACATGAAAATGATTTGTCCTTAAATGAAATCTAATATAAAGAAGTAAATAATTATGTTTAGTGGTTTATTTTATTAACATAAGCTTTAATATATATTGTTCCTTAAATGAAATCTAATATAAAGAAGTCAAGAATTATGTTTAGTGGTTTATTTTATTAATATAAGTTTTAATATATATTTTTCCTTATGTTAATGGATTATTTAGAGAGGTAGTGGTGATCCTATCATGATGTTTAATTGGTTATACGGATATTATGGTTATTTACTTGACCTTTCCCACATATGACTGGTGTGTGTGAATAATAAAAAACGTCAAATATGGTTATATTGTAGTGTTTTGGCATTGCTTCTATGAATATGAAATTTCCTTTCCTTTCCTCCATCCAAAGTATCAAGTAGTAATAAAATATACAATCACATTATCAGTATCTATAAACTATCTACAATTAATTCTGAAAATATTATTTGGATAATGGCTTATTTCAAGCGAATAATGGTAAGACAAGTTTAAAGATAAGGTTCGAGTCTACTATATGTGGAAATTGTGTTCACATCATTTAAATGGTAAGCTCTAAGGGTGCTACATGAGTTTGTAGTAGTGATCGGGGTATTATGTTTTCTTACTATCATGATAGTAATTCCATTATTTAATAAATGGTTTGCATGAATTTGTATCACTATCATCAATTTAGAGACATCAAAAGTAACAAGTAATAAAAAATATCTCCATCATCCCTAAAGATGCAACAATTTACCTTGAATGTGATATTAGTTGGACACCTAAAATAAAATTCTCCTTTCTCTCAACTTCCTAAATTATTCACAATCTAGAAACAATCTCCTCATACAAAAGATGATTGTTGGTCTAAATATTTAGATGGTGATATCACACTCATATTTGGGACAATTGAAATATATGGGATTGATATTGTTGTTGTTGTAAGTTGGTTCATGAAGCAATCATTCTATTTGATATTCTTAGAAATATTTGATTATTAAAGGTAAACATAGGAATCAATCATTGGGGTTTGTAAAGGATTGCATGGGGAAAGAGAGAAAATATAGATAGACTCTCTACCACACAATGATTAAATATATGAAAGTTTGGAGATTGAGAAGGTAAGGGGTGATGTCGAAGAGAATCTCCATCTTGCGTGGGTGAGCCCAAAACTCAAATTGTACAATGAAACTAGAATTGCCAATGAAATTACATTTGATTATCCATTGGAGCTTCAAGGTTTGAACAATAACATCTCCAAGTTATAATCCCCATTTTAATCAATGCTTATGTAGATACAATGTTTGGCTACAACTAAAGCGATGTAATATGAGAATTGTGTTTCTATGTTTTAATAATAAAATGTGATGTTGGCTATTAAGGGGACATGGATAGAGATGGGGGATGAATTAATCCACAACAGAAGGGAGGGTCTAAGAGAATACATAATAGGGGTCCAAGGGGGAATTACCCATGTATATTAATTCAACCCATTTTCCAAAAAATGCTATTTGTATATGAACCTTCCCATTTTTGATTGAGTGTTCCCAAAGCCAATCATTGAATACATGTAAGAGAGTGTTCCCAAATCCAATCATTGAATACATGTAAGAGGGTGGGTGTGATAGGTCACATTCCAAAAGTTATTGAGAACATGGGGTCTGAGTACAATCAACTCGGGGAAGTGTGTGAGTCAAGAAATGAAAGCCAAAAGGGAGGCAATTTGTATGGGTTGCGTCAACAGTTTTTACGTAATCAGGTTTTTTGCATGAGGAGCAAGTAGAGAGAAAGAAAGAGAGTTTGGAACTGGAGAAACCATGGAGAGAAAATTCTAGAGAAAGATGAAGCATATTGGAGCATAGTTGGAGTTTAATATTGAAGAGTCAAGTTGTCAGGCCTTAAGAGTGAACTCTTGTATGATTTTCACTATAACGACAAGTGTTTTTTGTTGTCTGGTAGTAGTTTTCTTGGTAGTAATTTCCCTTGACATACACGTTGAGAGATTCATGGTTAAATGTGGTAGAAATACCTTGAGAAATGAATGGGATGCTTGGGGCAATGATATCATTGATGGGGTACACTCCTTGGGTTTGGAAGGTCAAAGAAAGGAATGGGATGCTTAGGGCAATGATATCATTGATGGGGTACACTCCTTGGGTTTGGAAGGTCAAGAGGAAGAGAATTTCTGGAAAATCGAGATAGTTGTAGGAGAATATCAGTGGGTTGTGGGATTTGTGAGCTATGAGTGGATAGTGAGAGACCACCATCTTTTGTGGATTACTAGCCTCATCTTAGGGTTGACATGCACTTGATATTTGGAACAACATGTATATGGTTTGGTGGAATTTTTTTCTCAATAAGTTGGCTGCACATCTATCAATAAAAGATAAATGTTTAATCTTGTTGCTTTGTTATTTTATGAGTTTAATTGTTGTGCATGAACTCTATGTATTTGGAAATAATTATATGCAGCTATGTTGCATTATTAGACTACGTTCATGTTGATTTTAGCATGTTGTATATGCATCAAGTTAATGGTATTAGAAAATAGTCAAATTTGTATTTAGTTCATAATTGTAAGATACAAAAAATTATTTATCTAGCATAAAAAAAAGTTATGAGTATTTTGCATTGTAATGTCCCTCGGTTGGGTTGGGGACATTACATTATGGTATCAGAGCGTCTAGGTCAAACACTAAGCTTGTATGAGCCAAGATGGTTGTGAATTGGGAAAATTCATTCTTGTAGACTTTTCTATGATGAATTTGGGGGAATATAGACAGAAATTTGAGTGAAATCCCCAAATTCATTAGCAAAATATGACTTTAAATAACTCAAAAAATTTTAAGACGTTTAATGGAGCCAATAAGAAAAGTTTCAATGATGAATTCAACTTGGAATGGTCGAATTTCACATTTTACTGGTAATTGTAATGTTTTTCATAGTTCAGTGAATCGATGACAGAGATCGTGTTTGATTTCGAGATCAACGACAAAGACTCACTTTCATAAATTTAAAAATTCATAAAGTTTCATCCGTTTGAAAGGTTTCGTAAATCAACGATTGAGATTCATTTTGGTGATTAGGGAAATGGATTATATCGATGTTGTTGGCCCTCGACCATGTTTTGAGGAAACCTTGGTCAGGTTTGGACCACTTTTTCGACTTCAACACATTGGTCGAGGAAGGAGTGCCCAAGCAGAGTTGAGATCACATATCTCATCGATTTTGCGGGCTATGTTGACCCAATAAGGGGTCTCTAGAGTTTTTTTAATGGGTTATTGGATGTCGGCCCATGGGGTTTACCCATGATTAGGCCTGATTGTAAGGGATTGTAAAAGTATAAATAAGTAAGAATGTATGGTAGAAGTAGTGAAGTCTTGGTAGCTAAGTGCAAGTAGTTTTGAGTTTCTTTGTGCAACATAATGTATATGTGTTAAGGCTCTTTTCTCACTAGAGAAGTTGGCCATGTCCCTTGACCTAGTTTTGGAAGGAGGATCTGGTGCTCAATGCGTAGATCTCTTGTCTAGGGCGAAGCTCGGCTATGTGGCTTGGTGCACAGGAGAAAATGAATGTAAGATCTAGATGAATAATAAAGAAGGTGAAGTGGTTGGTGGACGTAGCCCCACACTGGGGTGAACCACGTATATCTTGTGTCTTTGATTTTCTTTGTGTTGTGTTCTTTATGTTATGAATATGCTCAGTGCTTAAGGTTATTATGCATGATAGATAGATCTGTTGATGCTTAGTTCTTTACTTGAGTTAAAGATGAATGAAATCTAGATCTAACCTAATGTTATGTGCTAAGTTGTTGAAATTTTTAATCTTTGTTGTTAATGTGCCAATATCTATTAGGGTATGTTCTGCGATGTTATTAAAGCTAATAAACTAATGCATATCACCTTTTAAGTGTTAATAGAGTACTCTACAAAGTGTCATTATCACAGATTTGTGTCCCATATTGGTTACAGACACCTGCGTCATGTAACCCCTCCTGCTTCTACCTCGGGAGAGACTTCGCCTACTCTGCAGGTGTTGCCAAAAGGGCCAGAAGTTAGGGTTTTTTTGGTGCGTTGTTAAGCGTTGAACCCTGGGTGTGCCCCTATGACAACATATGTTTTACATTATTTTCATTCGTTTGGAGAATGGAATAGAATCGATGACCAAGATCATTTTGAGTAACATATCGAGGACTTAGATTCGTACTATGTTTTTGTTTAAAATTTCTAATTGTTGAAGTTTGCCAAGAAAAATGGTTGACAACGGATGGTTGGGCATCGATAAGATTTGGAAAAAAAATTCATTTGTCCAAAAGAAATCCCCGATGGTTGATGACCAATGGTCGGGCATCGGTAGAGTTGGAAAAAGTTGTTAGATTGACGACCAAGATCATTTTCAATGGAAAATTGAAAGCCCAATTTCATCGAGAGTTTAATAAAAAAAATTATAAGTGTTGGAGTTAGCCAACAAAAATATTCGATGGTCAATGGGCCGATGGTAGGGAATCAATCAGATTAGGTGAAGTTTTTCAAACGAGAAAGAGAAATCATCGATGGTTGATGGGTCGATGGCTAGCCTCAAAAATTCGGTGAGGTGTTCAAGTTATCCAAGAAAATTGGTCGATGGTTGATGGAGAAAGGAGGATGATGGCAGGTCATGCAAACTCAACATCCACATGTCATTCCATGTGAAACACATTGACACCTCAGGATGGTGTGTCATGCCACGTCAATAGTTGCCACATCATCCTAGAAGTGGCAGATGGAGAACGTGGAGAACATCAATCTCCCAAAGGAGAACAACTCATATTCCATGTGATTGGATATCAACGGTTCTAATTTAATGGTTGTTAACATTGTAAAACAATCAATTTTATATGAAATTTCTAGAAATTTTCATTTTTTTTGAAGGTCATTGACTTGCACGGAGATTTTGAGGCCATAAACAACATTTCTATCCAATCAAAACCAAAGAAACTAGATTGTACCAAGGTATGGAATGTATTTGTATCTAAAAAATAACTTGGAGAGAGTTATCCAATGAGCTGTTACAAGTGTAAAATAAAGCTCGTATGAGAAAGTTACAACAAAAACAGTAAGGATAAAATTTTGGCACTAGATTTCTTCCAAAGGGAATAACTCCTTACTCAAAAGTATGTTTGGGGCACATGAGTAGTATATAGAAATATTATGATCCATATAAGACAACCATGGGGCCATAATTAGGATATGGGCATGTAAAAATGCATGGGAAGAGAAATAAGACACATAGAATACATGAATAAAATGGGTAAAACAATCAAAACTTCTCTAGACCATAACTTTCAACTCAGAGCTCGTATTTGAGCAAACAAATAGTCATTGGAAAGTTATTTGAGATAATAAGATATATGTCCACCTAGACTTTTGATTTAGGTAGTCAAATTTTCCAAAAGTTAATAAAGATATTTATGTAGTAGTGAAGGAGTGGAAATTGCAGCATGTAAATTTTGTAGCTTTTCGCTCAAAACTCAGATTTAGGCATGAGTACAACCCTTGTAAAGTTTTTCCAAGAAAATGCATATGATAAATCATATTTTTATCTGATGCATTGTTTCCCTCATAAATTTGGATAAAGAATAACTTGTATTCTATACGATGCAATGTTTTATGCTATGCATGTTCTAACAATAATTATTACATGCACATTTCTTGTAGAATTAGAGATACATGAAATAAATTTTGGTTCTTATATGAGGAGTGGAGTTATGGATGATGCTCAGGGATATTATATCCATGAGGAATAGATTAGAAGTTTGCATGTCATCATGGGAAATGATGAGATAGATTCAAATGGTAGAAGAGGCAAGAAGGAGCTTGTAATTGTGAGAAGCCTACTTAGGGAAGTGCAAAGCTATAGAGATGATAATGAAAGGATTATGAAGACTCAATAAGAGATACTTCATATATTGAATATGTTCCATAAGCAATTCAACAAGGACTCTGGAACCAAGAAAACAACTAGTGTTAGACAAGTTTCAACATCCAAATCCCAAAGCAAAAGGGATGATCATGGGAATGATATGCAGTCAATAAGCATGAGCAGGAACCATCATTTGCGAAGTCATTCCACTAGAAGAAATCGTGCAATTTTAGGGCCAGGGAGAATACCAAGTGTGTCCCTTGTTAGGAGGAAAAGGAGAAGGCCTAAAAAAGACATCTTGGAAGGTGAGATCAAGAAACTCAAGGAACCAACTTTCAAAGGTGAGCAGACGAAAGGAGAAGAAGATGAGGCTTGGATGTTGGAAATGAAGAAATATTCCCAATTGCATGACTATCTCTCAAGGGTAGAAGCTATAATTTCCACCTACCACTTGCAAGGAAAGACAACCATGTGGTGGGATCAACTTAAGAAACTAAAGAACCTTGATGAGAACATGATCTCATGGAGGAAGTTCCAAGGATATTTCCAGGAGAAGTATTTGTCCGAGAATTATTATGAAATGAATATGAAACATTTCTTTGAACTCAAGTTGGGAACCATGACAACGGAGGAATATGAGAAAATGTTCATGGAGTTGTTGAAGTATGTTGACCTCATAAAGGATGAGAAGATAAATATCCAAAGTTTTGTAAGTGGGTTACCTTCATTCTACAATGACAAGATTCAATATGATAACCCCAAGAATTTGGAAAAAACCATAAGGATAGCAAGGAATATTTATCACCAAAGCATAGGAAGGTCAATTTTTCAAAATGATTGGAATGACAAGATGAAGAGGAAAATGGATGACAGGAAAAAAAAAATCAAGACATAATTTTTCAAGAAAAACTCCCAAGTGAATCAACAAGGTCAATCAACCCAAAATTAGAACAAGACCGCCAATTCATTTGGGAAAAGGCCAAGGCGAAAGCCTTTGTAATGTTGGGGATGTGTGGGAAATCACTTATATAGGGATTTCCCTCACAAAGGAGAAAGAATGTGGACTTTCCTCAACATCCAGGAGGATGAAACAATGGAAGACATGAGAGTAAACATGCCAAGTATTCATACAGCCTTGGAAAACAAGAAAGTGGAATACCAATCCCCCATGATTGAAGTGGGAGGTAAGATTGATAATCATCGCATAGAAATTTTAATTGATTCTGGAGCTATTCATAGTTACATAAACTCTAACATTGTTGAAATGTTTCACTTGTAAAGTAGTAAGCATGCTAAATCTTGGTTAGTTCAGTTAGCCAAAGGGGCTAATAGGAAAATAAATGAGTTTATTAAAGATTGTACGATAGACATGAATGGAATCAACACGAAGGTATATGTAAACATCATACCATTAGGTTCATATGATTGTCTAATTGGTATGGATTGGTTGGAAAAACACCATGATGTTCTAGACTATTACAACAAGACAATCACGTGTATTCATGAAGAAGGGAAACAAGGAAAGGTTCAAGGAATTCCAAGAGTTGTAGCTATTAGAGAGAATTCAACTATGCAGTTGAAAAAACATTTCAGAAAGAGATGACATATGTTTGCAGCCCATATGGAAGAGGTAGCCAAGGATAAATTGGAAAACATTGAATAACATCCGTCGTTGAGGAATTCCAAATATGTTTTTAGGGAAATCCTAGGATTTCCACCAAAGAGAGACATTGACTTCTCTATTGATTTAGTGTCAAGATATTCCTTAGTGTCCAAGACACCTTACGGAATGGGCACATGGAAATTGAAAGAGTTATAGATGCATCTTGAAATTTTGTTAAAGAAGGGGTACATATGCCCAATTGTGTCACCTTGGGGATCCCCAGTTCTTTTTCTGAACAAGAAAGATGGAACCTTAAGGACGTGTATTGATTTCAGTTAGTTGAATAAGGTCACCATAAAGAACAAGTATCCTTTTCCAAGAATTGATGACTTATTTGATCAAGTGAAAGGTGAAAAAAAAAATTCAAAGATCGTTATGAGGAAAATCTCTCTATGGCCAGGGGTAAACCACACCAGATGGAAATGACTGCAGAAATCAACTCTAATATTAGGTATGCTATATAAGAAAATATGCTAACAAGATAAGATAAAGAGCCTACCTCTTCCAGATGTTTGATGAAGTCCATTGTTAAGAACTTGACTCAAAGAAATACACCTGTAACGTGTCCTCAACAACCAAGAAATGTAAGCATATGGTGATAATATATCAAGTTAGCATATTAAATAGAAAAATCCATCAACGAACATAATAAATATTCCCATGAAATAGAAATTCAAATATTTGCAATATATTAATTGGACGAGAAAAGAGTATTTCTATTAAAAAGTAATCAACAAAAGTGAAAGAATTACAAACTTTTGTGTCGGCGCAATTCAGAACCAATAAACTAAAGCCCTTCTAGTTGGGCCTACACCACTTCAATCTTCCACCAAAGGCAAGCTCATATAAGAGATACAATGAGGTTCTTAATCAAATAGGGAAGAGACTAAAAGGAATGAACAATGTGTTCAGACTTAAAAGGACAAAGGGATGCACACTCAATATGAAGTGAATAATTTCTCCAAAGTAACTTTGCTCTCAAAGTTGAATTCTTCTCCTTTTTTCCATAGCACGGATATGGCCCATTTATAGACTTCAAATGGAACTGAAGGGTCGAGTCAAAATGTTTCCAGTATATGGAAGGTCAAGGATCATGGATCCCATGATGTGACATGGAAACCCGACTCTATTTTTTAATTTTGGGCACAAAACCCAATGTGTGCGGGATGTAATGGTGCAACCTGCATATATGCATGTTGTATAATAGTTAGGGAGTGTATATGTGGAAACATATTATTTTTATCTTTGGGATTTGAAAAAAAGGGACTTCAAGTCCGCATAGGGAAATGGAAAAAGGCCTTCTGAGCAACTTTTCATAGGATGAGGTAAATATTGCTATAACAAAGATTTACTTTAGATGATATTATCATCAAGTAAGGATAAAAGAAGAAGACATAAAAAAAAAAATAGGAAAATATATGGGACTTATGAATTCATGGTGGTACTATTTGGACAATCAAATGCCCCATTTGTTTTCATGTTCCTAATGAATGGATTTTTTAGGGCATTCCTGGACAAGTTTGTGATTGTGTTCTAATATGCTATACTCATTTTCCCTAAGTTGTAATTTGAGAACGAGAAAAAAGTGAGAATGGTGTTGTAGGTTTTAAGAGAGCACAAATTTCATGCTAGGCTAAGTAAGTGCATCTTTTATCAAAAGAAGATTCACTACTTGGGGCATATTATTTCAGTAGAAAGGATAATAGTTGATCCTGAGATGAGAAATGCCATTAGGATATGTCAAGTGCCAAAGAATGTGACATAGGTCACATCATTCATGTTTCTTGTCAGTTATTATGGAATATTCATAAAAGTGTTCTAAAATATTGCAAGCCCAATCACTTCTTTCTGAAAGGAGTGATGTTTGAATGGGCTTCCATGTGTGAAGAGAGATTTTAACAACTGAAGGAAATTTTAACAAGTGAATCGATATTGAAGATTGCAAATCTAGATGAAGACTTTGTAGTGTGGACGGATGCATGCAAGGAAGGGATTGGTAGAGTTCTCAGTGAAAAGGATCATGTGGTATGCTATGAGTCAAGAAAATTAAAAGAGCATGAGAG
>CBVK0101518521.1:0-14934 GCA_900067695.1 Picea abies
TATTATATGTTTGGTTAGTGGCTATGCGATTTTCATTTGAGTTATTTTGGGGAGAATATAATGTGGCAGTGCATATGGTATGGCATGAAAACTTGGCAAAGGTTAGCGTGAATGTTTTGGGTGGCGCAATGGGCAAGGAATATTGTCGCATATTTCAATAGTTTGGAAATGATTACATGGTTTAAATGATATGGTGAGTGTTGGTTGTCTTGTACTTTGGAATTGAATATGATAGGATATGGAAGCGACGTGCAGTAAATGAACATCCCTCCATACTCCCTCCATCGGTCATCACCCTAGTATCGTTCTTTGTTGCATTTCGGTCTATTGGTGGTTAAGCTCTCCATTTCAGACTTGAGAGGAAAACACTCGACCAACTCGCCCTTTTAAGCTCTATGTTATAGGTATGGTTCTTTTTCACCCCATCCATGAATTATGCTCTATGTATGAACAAACAATGGCTGCGTAATGCTTGGGTTTATGTTTTCCTGAGAATTGAAACTGTCTAAATGCGTGATTTTTCTCTCTAGAATGAATGTGTAATTGTTCAGATTGAAAGAAAAAGAATGGTTTTTTTGTTTGAGTTGTGCATTCGTTGGTTTCTCTATTGGTTAAAATCATGATGGGTCTTTGTGGATAATAAGTGGATTGGTTATATAATTCTCTTTGTTAAAATGGTGGAGGGTTTCTCTTTGTGTATTCTTGTCAGTTTAATCCTCACAGCCATGAGTATAACCTTACAAAGTCGCATTCATATTGTTAGTTGGTTGTCGTGTATTTTTTATATTAGAGTCATGGTCATGGGCTTAGTGTCTTGGAACCAAAGTATCTCGGGAATTGGACTTAGGGTGACCATACTGTTGATATATACCATATGGTTGTGGAGTGATATGAGTTATGCCTCGGTGTTATGCATCCTCACTGGCATTGTTGTCAAATGGTTCGTCTCTTAAGAAAATTGACAGAGGTTATATCTCTGTGTGTTATTTGTAACCATCATTGTTCAGTTAACATTTGCCTCTCCTCTACAGGTGTAAAACACATTATGTGCACTGGCCTTTTCTATCCTACCCATCGTTGTCTTCCTCTGTGGCTAATTGTTGTTCTATTGCCAAGCTGGGAGTTATAAGGATACCTTGTGGCTTACTATTGAGTCTGTATCGAAAGGTTTTTTTCCTGTGGTTTATGTGTCCTTGAGGACCTCCATTTCTCTGTGCTATTGTTGAATGAGCACGTTCTTGATTGTCTCCTTTTATTTGTTGTGACATAGCCTGATTTTAAATCCCCAATTGTTATGCTCCCTTCGGGCATCTTCTGGGTTGTCGAAGATTAGTTTATCAAGTGGGGAGGTTATGAAAGTTTCCATTGAGTTCCTATCTCATATTTCTATGATTAAATTGGTCTAAAGGTTGTGATTGGGAATGAGTAATAATATGAAGTCAAGGGCTACCTCTTTTTCATTATACTCTCAATCACTCTGTTCTTACAACATTTTCTTGATTGCAAATTGGAGATTCCTGTGTGTTTCACTAGGCCCGATTAGAGTTATAGATAATTATGGAAATGGTGACTATGTGTTTCATTATGATCAATGTACATATATTTTCATGAATATTATGAATGGTTACATCAACAGTGATGAATCTCGGGTTTTATATTGACTGTGGTTTCGTTGCAAAATCTTATTAGTTGATATGATGAAAAATGTATATAATCAGGCATGTTTTGAAATTTTGTTCGATTTTGAAAGGGAACTGTGCATATGTTTTAATTGACCGATTATGAATTTATAGACAATGTGTGATATTTTTATAGTGATGCATTATGGGATAGAGGTCGAACAATGTCGTTGCGTGTTTTATTTAAATTCTTAAAAGGAAAGGAGGGAAATTAAAGACCAATCATTTTCTTAACAGGACTGTTGAATGGAAAGTTGTTTCGATTATGAGTATGATTGCATAGACTGTTCTAATTGAGAGGCTTTGAGAAATTTAAATGTTGTGACAACAAACTGTTTGATACACAGTGAGTGTTGATATTGTGTTGGTGCTTTTTGTATTGAGTTCAGTACAGAGTTATGTTTAATGATTACTTGATTTGATTTATGAATAATATTTTTTATGTCCCTGCCATTCTCTCACTTTTCCGCACATTAAAAATCCCCTCACATTCCCATATTCACTATTCATGCCTTGTTCTTAAAATTAAATTATAGTTAAATGAAAACTATGTATTATAGCACTTGAAGGATGGCACAGGGATGAGTTGCAGTTGATATGTTTTGTTATTACAATACCATTATTTGTTTGATGATTTGTTGAGCAGTAATCATGATCTACCCCACTTCATTTTACCACTTTTCACTCAATACAATCCCTCATATATCCCAGAACCCTTATTCACCCCCTGCTCATTGACAACTATTAAACGATTTTTATGGATTGGATTGCATGAGTCTAATGTATTGTTGAGCCAAACTTTGTTTCATATTTAAAGAGATTTCATGTATGGTTTGTTGAAGAAACTAGGTGATAATAAATAATGCATACAGGAATGAGCTTCTTCAGCAGAGGTAGCCATGGCTGGAATAACATCGAAAGAGGAAATTGGAACAGGGGCCCTAGAAGGACAAGGTTTTCTATACATTTTGATACAGATCCACAAGCGTTGAACCAACTATTCCAAGCTGGGTTTTTCAACTGGATTGGAAAAGGAGTGGTCCAACCTAGGCCATAAAGGCCTCCTTTCCAACCCCCACATGTCCCTGGTATCCCAGTTCCCCCTCATGTCTCATTACAACCTGAAGTCCCTCAAAATGACAGATGGCAAGAGATTGTCCACCCGACAATCTCCCAACATTGTGGCTGGCCCAATTTGTGTTTGCCTGCTCCTCCTCCACCGGTTAACCAAATTTTCCAAGCTGCCCCTACACACTCACCAGTACATTCTTCCTACACAAGAAAGAGGTTAAAAACCGAAGCCCACCATACAACTGATAAAGGAAAAGATGATGTTTCCCCCTCCTCTCCCTCAAATGACTCTACCAAATCCGTTTCATCTCACGTGCATTTGAGACATGATTTCTCTCATGTTATCAGTGAGATTAGGCCTAAAGGCTCCTCACAACCTAAGGAAAATTCAGAGAAATCAAAGGGAGATAGTAGAAACAAAGGGAAAATTGCCTCCCAAAGTGGCAAACATGGTTTTTGAGTGTTTTTATTTATTGGTTGTTGAGAACAGTTGACTGCTGAAGTTTTTGGACAACACACTATTTTTGGATATGTTGGATATTATATTTTTTGGATATGGTTTCAAATATCATTGATATTAATTTTCAAAATTATGAGAGTGATTATGGGAGCCACAATGAGGGATGTGTTTGATTGATTAACTAGTTGTGTTCATGTTTGTTAAGAAACTAAAGGGAGTCACAAGGGGTCCCACCTACTAGTTATTATTTGTTAAAGACCCTTATTATTACTTTATTAATTTTCCCCCTAAACTAAAAATTGGTTGAGTTTTAGTTAACTTAACTAAAAGAGGTAGTTTAACTACTTCAAATAATTTTGATTTATTAAAGGCAAAAAGAGAGGGAGGAACAAGAGGAGAATAAAAGGAGAAAGCATACTAAGGTATGCTCTTAAGTTTTATTGAGATAGTTCAGTTTTCATTCTTTCTTTAATTCATTGAAATCCTAATTCTCTTTCATGACAACAGGGTCCTATTGTAGACAACAAGATTCAAGGCTGAATTACATCATTTAGACACTTGTTTTTCAGAGGTGTTTATCTATCTTTGATAGTTTGTGTAGACTTATTTGTTTGTAAATTAAATTTCATGACTGATAAAGGATATTGTGCAGAGATGAGTGGGCAGGAATCTGTGGCAATTTGATCCAACTTTTAAAGTTCATTTTTTTACTTTCTGCCAGAAGTCCTTTTGTACAGTTTTCATCGGGGACATCTAAGTTTGACTTTGGTACAAACTTCCTCAAGGAATTTTGTAAAGAGAATGATTCATTGATAAATTGGAATGAAATAAGTGATTGTTTTCAGTCTCATCTGTGTTAATCATTGAATTGGTATTTTTTCTTCTTTCTCTACATTTCCTTCTGCATCTGTTATATTCAGAAAATTACATAAATATTTATTTTTTCAAAAATCTTTTATTTATAAGAAAATCAGCCTAATCCCTTGTAACCAATACTTGTGGATTAGGAAACAATTTTTGAGGCTATAAACATAGGGTGATATTCCTGTCTATCTTTCTTTAGCCAAGAAAGATTTGAAAATGCTTCAGTAAGATCATTTCATATCTTTTCCTCAACATTTATTTGGCGACCATACTGGGGAGATCTTCCATATCTCTCTGGTTGAGTTTTATGATTGCTTACCATAGAATATATCTATTTTCTGATATTGATTCTTTGATTGTTTCATTTCTTAATGACTGTACCTGTTGCAAGACAACCTAATATTGAGCCCAGTCTTCAAGATCAGACCATCATTTCTTTAAAAAATTTTAGCACCATCTTAGATACTGCTAATACCCAGGCTGATCTTAATCGTTCATGGGAAGAAATTGAACAAGACATGAGTTCCCAAGAATGTTGGGAAGCTATACAATATAGACAACTTAGGAATAATCCATAACTTTCTTTTTCCAGCATGATCTTCTTTTCATGTCCTTAGACCCTCGTGTTTCTAGGAGAAGAAGAGGTTTGTCACCTGAAATTAATCCTATTACTGAAATAGGAAGAAGGAACGTTGTGTTATCAACCCAACAAAGTTGTCTAAGGAGAACCTTGTCTGATTCATCCAGTTCATTTTTCTCTCCCTTACCTATTATCCACAAGATGGCATCTAGTGATGGCTCTGGTGGCACTGGAGGTGCTTCTTCATCTCAATATTCAGCTTCGTCAATGATTGGTAGCTTGTATAGTCACCAATTCCCTGTCCAATATACCACAAACCCCACCAAAGTAATTAAAAGGTATGGTTTTTTTCAGTTTGAAGAAGATGTTACAACCACACTGTGGCATGTTTCCTCTCCTGTTAACCTGACACATGCTACTCGTCCACTTCCTTAATTCAAAGAGCATCTCCCTAGGTTTTTAGGGAATAACACTGTCACTACGAATGAACACTCGGTGCCATTTTCTAATTCCTGTCACAACATAGGATCCAATGACAACGATACTTGTATGCTCTTATTTTTCAATTCCCTTGAAGGGAAGGCTGCAGCCGATTTTTTCGATCTCCCTCCTAATATTTTATCTACTAGGGAGGACTTAATCTATTGGTTCAAATCCACCTATGGGAAATCCAAAAGCCCAGCCAAGCAGTTACGGGAATACAATAACATCGCTTATAAGGATGGTGAGACCATCAAGTCCTTCAACTTGTGTTTCACCAAGTTATAAAATCAAATCCCTAAACTCATTCAACCTCATAACCAAGCCACTTTCATGAATTATTATAATGCATTACCTTCCCCCTATCATCATAGGCTTGAGGAAAAGGACATTGATAACCTCGATTCTGATCTACATACTTGTTTAGAGTATGAAGAACAACTTGAAAGAATAGGTATTCCTCAAGGAGATTCAGTTAAACAGACAAATATGTCTGCCCTCTTACAGCTTGTACAAGACATGAATAATTGTATGATAGTGTATGAGCGAAAGGGAAATGTCTCCCCTCTTACCCATGTAGCTTCATCCTCTTTTGCATCCCCCTTTAGAAATCTAAATGAAAATAATTTTCTTCCTAAAGCTATCATGCCTCGTAGTTCGTGTAAATTTTATGAGGAACACCATGAGGAAAGTACATGTGAGGTAAAGAAGAGTGCCAAAGATAAAATCTTTGGTAAGAGACCTGAAACTACCATAGTTGTCCTAGAATTTGCAGAGCCAAAAAATGTCATGATCATCAATACTAGGAATAAATCATATGCTCCCAAAAACAAATATGATCCTCCCCACAATTATTATAGCCCAAGATCATCCTCACTAGCTTCTACTGTTCAGGTTCCTAAGGTTCCTGACAGTCAAGAAACTATCTCCCCTCTCCCCTCTTCCAAATACAATATTTTAAATCAGATGGCCAACATTAAAGCAGATGCATCCCTTCTGGACATGGTTTTCATCCCTAAACAATAGAAGCATCTAAAAAAATTCATGGAAGGAAAATCTTTCATTGTAGCCAACCTTTCTGAAGAGGTAGATGAAGAGTATTTCTTTGTAAATAAAGTATGTGTAAATAAATTTAGATACCCTTTAAAAAACCCCCCTTTTATATTTCTGTAAAGATTATGGATAAGATTTCCCATTGTTGCCTCATTGACAGCGGTTCGGGCCCAAGTTTAATGTCAAATATTATTATGGAAGAGCTAGGCTTGTCTTGTACAAATTAAAATGCCAGAAGCATCCTCTCTTATAATATTTTACAACAAACGACCATAGGTGAAATCAAGTACGTGACCTTGGTTTTTTGTGCACACTCTGAAATAAGGACAACCCTTAATATTCAGGAAATCGATATGCCAGTAAGTAACTACTCGATCATATTAGGAAGAAATTGGAAATATTTGACCAGTGGATACCTATCACTCGACGTGATGCACTTATCCATTCCTTGGAATGGTAAAAACATCATAGTCCTTAGAGAGGGAAGGATTTCACCGTACATAGAAAGTTTTTTGTAGCCTAATGTGAATTATATCGAAGAGGACCTAGGGGTGTATTCCATCTTTGTCGAGGAGGATAACACTCCCTTGGAACAAATTGAACTAGACGACGGTATGTGGCATATTCATTTTGATGGTTCATGCTCCAATGAAGGAAATAGAGCTGGTATTATCTTGTACTCTCCCGTGGGGAAAATTCATAATTTTTCTTATAGGTTAGAGTTTGCTTGCACAAACAATGTAAATGAATTTGAAGCATTACTCCTAGGAATTGAAAACACCTATAATATGGGTTGTGGTCACCTTATAGTTTTTGGATATTCTGAGATTTTTGTGAACCTTGTACGTAAGATATACTCTCCTAGCAACAAGTTGATGAAACACTACACTCAAACTGTTTGGGAACTTATCTCGAACCTACTATCTTTCAACATTACTCATGTTAAGAGGGAATTGAACTCAATGGATGATTGGTTAGATGTTTTTGTATCCTCTCCTAATCAGGGATGATTTTAGGGGCTAAATTTTTGTCATGGGCTAATTTTTCATGGTTTTTTCCAAAAAAAGATTCGCTATTCTAAAAATGATTCACCCAAATTCTATAAGATAAAATTGTTTTACCTTAAAAATTGCCAAAATGTTATACAAACTATATAAAATCCTTAGAAATTTTAATATTTTAACAAAATTATCACCAAACATTTATAGTTGTCATATGAAGGATTAGTAATATTCGCCAAGGTTTCTACATTTTAAAATAAATTTCCATCCTTAAAATCATCCTTGCTCCTAATCGACAACTTCTGCCACAAAGACCTGATTGTACTTTTGAATCTCTATATTGTCCACATATCCCTGACAATATAGAATCATGGCAATTCTTCCCTAGTGATGAGAGCATATGTGCTTTCATTCAAAATGAACCTTATAAGCCTAAGGAAATTATATCAATGGAATATAACAAGATTCCTAAGGGCTTGACTCCTCTAGAGAATTCATTTTCATCGAGTGGTGTATGAAACAAAGAGAAACATAAAGAAGAGGAGTTGAAAAGGAAGGTGGGTAAAACCATTTCCTTGAACATTGGAACACCCGAGTCCCCAAAGAATGTTAAAATAGGTTCCCAATGTTATGATGAAGAAAAATTGAAGTTTTCCACACTACTTGGTGAATTTCAAGATGTTTTTTCTTGGTCTTATGAGGATCTTCGTGGTTTTTATCCTACTCTTATAAAACATGCCATTCCTATCAAGGAGGGCATAAAACTAGTTAGGAAAAAACAAAGACCTATCAACCTTGCACTAGAAGCAACTATTTGAAAGGAGTTGGAAAAACTCTTTAAAGTTGGGATTATCTTTCTGGTTAAGTATTCAGAATGGGTTTCTAATTTGGTTCCCATTCATAAAACAACTGGTCAAATCCGATTATGTGTAGATTTTCACACATTAAATCGGGCTAGCATAAAAGATCACTTTCCTCTCCCTAATATGGAAATGATTTTGCAACAATTGCAGGGTCGCAGATGATGTCCTTACTTGACGGTTTCTCTGTTTACAATCAAATCTAGGTAAAAAAGGAAGATAAATATAAAACCACCTTTATTACTCATTGGGACACTTTTTCTTATGAACGCATGCCTTTTGGCTTATCCAATGCAGGTGCCAACTTTCAAAGAGCTATGCAAATAGATTTTGACGATTTGATCAGCAAGATTATTCAGATCTTTCTTGATGACTTAACTGTGTACTCTAAGAACTGATCAGATCATTTTGGTCATCTTAAAAGAGTTCTCATGTGATGCAAGAAATTTGGAATTTCTCTTAATCCTTCTAAGTCTATTTTCAGCGTTACCAAGGGAAATTTCCTTGGACACATTGTCTCTGATTCAGGAATAAACATTGATCCTGAAAGGATTGCTACTATCCTAAATCTTCCTGCTCCCACTTCCAAGAAGGAGCTTCAAGCTTTTATGGGGATTTTTAACTTTGTTCGTAGGTTTGTTCCTGATTTTTATGTAATGGTCAAAACAATTCATAATCTTCTTAAGTCGACTCAGCCTCGTTCTGATCCTGATGAAGTAGTTAATGAAAGTGGGGGGAGGCGGTTTAAACATCGTCTCACCCCATAAATGGAAAGCATGGAAGAATTGGTCATGGAGGTAGACTATCATCCCAAAGTTCCCCTTTGGATGGATTTTCCTGCAAAGCCCATACTCATTTAAGGTAGTATCCAAGAAAGGAATGCATGCACATTCTGATAGAAGAAGATGCAAACGGAAGGCATTTAATGCAGTGGTTAGATCGCGCCCCTGGTAGTGGTGGGCAGTTCTGAGTATAAGTAGGTAGTTTTGATATTTTGATAAGGTTGTCAACTGGTTGAGCAGAGCTCCCTATTTAATAATGTTTTGATGCCATAATCGTTCTTTGGTTATGTATTAGATTTGAGACTTTCATATTAATCGAAGTCAGCCTCTTTTCATCTCTTTGTAAAAACTGTGCTAAAACACTCGGGCATGGAGGATCAAGTCGAGGGTTGTTATGTTGTTGTAATGTAGGTTTGATTGCAGTGGTATCATGACTAGTTTTAGTCAGCTTCCTTGTGATATTTTCCCCTCTTACACTAAATGGCTCGGGCATGGAGGATCCAATCGAGTTGTTGTAGCTACATGGTGGTGTAGGTTTGATCATTGTGTTGTTGTGACTGTGTTGTTTGGACATATTTCAATTTATGAAGCTTGATCTTAAGAGTGATCTTGATTCTGAGTTTTTCTTCTCCAAGTTTCTTGAAGGATTGATGCCCATAACATTCTTGTCCACCTTTCTTACTAAGTCTTCCCTCTGCTCACAAATAAACTCAATTCACTGACTAAAGTTAGTTGTGGTCGTCACTTCCCTGTGCATTACGTGTCTAATTCTGTGTTGAAATCATTCTTGTATTGAGTTTTCCCCATTTGACCTCCACTCACATAAATAAAACATCCACCAAACATTTTGATGGGTACTGGGCTTATCCTCTCGTAATCTGAGGGTAAATTTCAGTGCTAACATTCATGGCATCATTGTCAAGGAACGAATTGAAGACTTTTCCCTGGGATAGAACAACAATGAGCTTTTGATTCTAAATGTGCATCATACATCAGAACCATTGAAGATTGCAACTTGCACCTAGCGACTCCACAATCAAAGACTCCGTTGGGGAGGATCCTGTTGAAAGAAAAATGACCATACCGAAGGGAAATAACAAGAATTTTGTTCTTCTTTATCAACTCATTTCTCTCTTTCCCTTCACATATAAAGAGGATTGTCCTCTGCTTTGTATATTCAAATGACAATAAGCCATCCTTTATTCATCCATCCTTGGAAGAAGAAGACATGCCCTCTTCTTGTGTTGTAGATTTCAATCATGTGTATTCACCTCAGCCTATTCATAAAAGCAAGAATTGTATTGCATCTCCTCTTGAAATTGATCACCCCTGTAGACCTAAGGAGATTGAAAATGATTCACAACCTTCTCAGATCTCATTACCTCCTATTATTTTTGTCCCTCAGGTGATTGGGATCTTAAATTTGCATGAAGTTTAACATCAAATAGAGGTACGAAGTCGCGAGTTCAATCCTAGCCGTTGGTATAGGGAAGGGTACGTGGTGAGAGATCAGCATTTCACTGACTTGTGGAGTGGAAAATTCAAAGGGAAGAATCTTGAGGACTCATGAAGTGTGAAATCACAAGTTGATCTGAGTCGTTGGATCGAGGAAAGGCATGGATCGTTGATCTGAGGCAAGTGTAGAATCAAAAAATGGGAGAAGGGAGGTGAGTAGTCTTTCAACTTCCTGAGACGTGAAGTCCTGATATGTGAAGGGGAGATCTAGACCATTGGATCATGGGGAATCATGGACCATTGATCTAACATGAGCGCAGGTTTGGGTTTCAAAAGAAGGGAGATAAGAAATCTTCCAACAATGCGAAGAGTGAAGTCACGAAGTGCTCGAGAGTGGGCCCAAGCTTGTAGCCCTAAGTCATGTGGAAAGGTTGGCACCCATCACGAGGAGCCTCGACCATCCAAGTAGGGCGATATCGTCAAATTGGGAGTCGGGGATTCTATTGTCAAGTAATATGAGGATTCTCGAAGGACGAAAATCCTGAAACTCCTATGGAGATAAGCACTAGGTCATGACCCGAGGTCGCATGCAGGTAAAGGTTCAAATTTCATATAAGCTATGCTAAGGGTCGAAACGCTAGTGTTGGCTACAGAAATAGGCTGTCATGTTTTCCAAGTGCCAAGTCGACTCAGCCTCATTCTGATCCTGATGAATCAGTTAATGAAAGTGGGTGGAGGTAGTTGAAACCTCGTCTCACCACATAAATGGAAAGCATGGAAGAACTGGCCGTGGAGGCCGACTGTCAGCCCAAAGTTCCCTTGTGGACGGATTTTCCTGCAAAGCCCACACTGATTTGAGGTAATGTCTAAGAAAGGAATGCATGCACATTCTGATAGATGAAGACATAGACGGAAGGCCTTGAATTCAGTGGTTAGATCGCACCCCTGGTAGTGGTGGGCAGTTATGAGTATAAGTAGGTAGTTTTGATATTTTGTTAAGGTCGTTAATTGGTTGAGCAGAGCTCCCTATTTTTTAATGTTTTGATGCCATAATTGTTCTCTGGTTATGTATCGGATTTGATACTTTCATATTAATAGAATTCAACCTCTTTTCATCTCTTTGTAAAAACTGTGCTAAAACACTCAGGCATGGAGGATCAATTCGAGGATTGTTATGTTGTTGTAATGTAGGTTTGATTGCAGTGGTATCGTGACCAGTTTTAGTCAGCTTCCTTGTGATATTTTCCCCTCTTACACTGAATGGATCGAGCATGGAGGATCCAGTCAAGTTGTTGTATCTGCATGGTGGTGTAGGTTTGATCATTGTGTTGTTGTGACTGTGTTGTATGGAAATATTTCAGTGTCTGAAGCTTGAGCTTAAGAGTGATCTCGAGTCTGAGTTTTTATTCTCCAAGATGCTTGAAGGCCTGATGACCATAACAGTATTGTCCACTTTTCTTACTAAGTCTTCCCTCTGCTCACACATAAACTCAATTCACTGACTGAAGTTAGTTGTGGCCCTCACTTCCTTGTGCATTACTTGTCCAGTTTTGTGTTGAAATCATTCTTGTATTGAGTTTTCCCCATTTGACTTCCACTCACATAAATAAAACATCCACCAAACATTCTTATGGGTACTGGGCTTATCCTCCCACAATCTGAGGGTGAATTTCAATGCTAATAGATCCTTTCAAGATTGCTTTTGTCCTTGATGCAAACTCTTACATTCTAAAGGATTTACAAGAGCGATTTTTTTCCTACAACACTAACGGTTCTCACTTAAATCACTATGTGGAACCAACTTGAAGAGTTTAACGTTGTTTGGATAGTTCTGTATTTTAGTAGTTCAATTCTAATTTTATTTTAGTAGTTTTCATTTATGTTATTTTCATTTTTGTCATTCCATTTTTTTGTTTTCAATTTTGCAGTTTCATTTATGTTATGACATTTCTTGCTTTTGTTCTTTTGATTTGAATTTTTGCCAAGAATAAAATGTTGGATAAGTTATACCACAACAACACTACTACAAAGTATTGTTAGTCAATAAAAATCAATCTTACATGACTGTTATGATGTTCCCCCTGAAGGCATCATTGAATTTTTTATCTGCTTTCACTGCTGTTTTATGAGATAGTTGGTTACATCCTGCTTTTGCTTTCCATTTCTTCATCCATTTTGAGATTCAAAAGATAAAGTCCATAAAAATTTTCTCCTTGAAGTCAAGAGCATATTATGGTTGAATGATTATGCTTATAGGGATAAACCCCCTCATACTTAACACTTTCCATGAGTTATTCCAAAATTCCCAGTCATTTTTCCATTAAATCTGCTCACTTCGCCTTGTTGCATAATCATTATTATTTACATCTTCTTGATATGATATTACTTGGTCTGCAAAACCATACATTCTGAGTTATTAATCTGTTGGAAACAGATTTACCTATGGAGTTTCCATTTTGTTGATGATTAAAATCGCAACGAGGAATTTCTCCCGCAAAGTATTGTTAAAGCCCTATTATTTAAACTATGCTAATAATATAATACTAGTACGTGGGACCCCCTTGTAGACTGGAGGCTCGAAGATAGTCATATCACACATTTTTTTTGTTTTTTAGACACTGCTTACACAGTCCTATATGGTTGACAATGCAGTCTTGGTTTCATTTTTTACATAGTATCAGGTGGATGATGCATTTTATGGGATGTTTCTGCAATTCAAAGCATTATTTTTATGTTATGACAGGCATATATTACGGTTTCTATGTTTAATCATGTCAAAAATCATCATGATCTACTACATGGCCACATACACACAAGAAACATGTTAGTAATGACATAACCAAAAAAAAGAAAAGAAACTTATGGAAAAAATACTAAAAGGAAAGGATCTTTGTTTGAGTTATGATTAAGGATTATATGTAAATGGAAGGTAAAAGATGTTAGTGTTAGTCCTAACTATTATATGTTTGGTTAGTGGCTATGCGATTTTCATTTGAGTTATTTTGGGGCGCATATAATGTGGCCATGCATATGGTATGGCATGAAAACTTGGCAAAGGTTAACGTGAATGTTTTGTGTGGCGAATTGGGCAAGGAATATCCTCGCAGATTTCAATGGTTTGGAAATTGATTACATGGTTTAAATGATATGGTGAGTGTTGGTTGTCTTTTACTTCATAATTGAATAGGATAGGAGATGGAAGCGACATGCAGTAAATGTACGTCTCTCCATACTCCCTCCATCGAACGTCACCCTTGTATCATTATTTTTTTCATTTCGGTATGTTGGTGGTTAAGCTCTGCATTTTAGGCTTGGGAAGAAAACACTCGACCAACTCGCCCTTTTAAGCTCTATGTTACATGTATGGTTCTTTTTCACCACATCCATGAATTACGTTCTGTGTATGAAATAACAATGGCTCAATAATGATTGGGTTTGTGTTTTCCTGAGAATTGCAACTGTGTAAATGCATGATTTTTCTCTCTGGAATGATTGTGTAATTGTTCAGATTGCAAGTAAAAGAATTGGTTTTTTATTTCAGTTGTGCATTTGTTGGTTTCTCTGTTGGTTAAAATCATGATGGGTCTTTGTGGCTAATAAGTGGATTGGTTATATAATGCTTTGTATTAAAATGGTGGAGGATTTCACTCTGTGTATTCTTGTCAGTTTCTTCCTCACAGTCATGAGTATAACCCTACCAAGTCGCATTCAAATTGCCAGTTGGTTGTTGTGTATTTTTTATACCAGAGTCATGGTTTTGGGCTTAGTGTCTTGGCACCAAATTATCTTGGGAATTGGTCTTAGGGTGACCATACTGTTTATATATACCGTATGGTTATGGAGTGATATGAGTTATGCCTCAGTGTTATGCATCCTCACTGGCATTTTTGTCAAATGGTTCAGCTCTTAACAAAATCGACAGAGGTTATATCTCTGTGTGTTCTTTGTAACTATCATTATTTAGTTAACATTCGCCTCTCCTCTGTAGGTGTAAAACACACTATGTGCACTGGCCTTTTCTATCCTACCAGTTGTTGTCTTCATCTGTGGCTAACTGTTTCTCCATTGTCAAGCTGCGAGTTATAAGGATACCATGTGGCTTACTATTGAGTATGTATTGAAAGGGTTTTTGTAAATGTGTTGAACCTACATAGAATAGATCTAGATAGAAAATACCACACACATTTGCAGAGAGAAATTGAGAAAGAATAAGCAAGAGAGAAAGAAATGGAAGAATTCTCATTAACCGTATTCCACACTCAAAGAGTGAATAATTTACAATAGATATAGGATACATGAGTAACTAATGAGCCATAGTGGTGGTCTAGAGTGACCTGGACACACACTAGCAGTTACGGGAGTAAACTACCACCTAGTCTAGTCTCTCAGGCAATCTCTCAGGTAGTTACATGAGTGAACTGCCACCTAGTTGAGTTAACTAGTCAACTAGTCTTCAGTTAACCGACTGAACAGAGAATAGTGAGGAGTTAAATAAAGAAATCAAGAGTAATGCACCAGTCTGGTGATGATCCCAAGGAAAGTGCACATTAGCTGGTGATGATCCCAATGTTGCATGGTGACAAAACCAATGCAACATCTAAACTCAACTCAACTAGTCAAACTGAAGTGTCAACTGAAAGAGAATATTC
>CBVK0101518522.1:0-18582 GCA_900067695.1 Picea abies
AACTGAAAGAGAATATTCTCTAGGTGGAATATTCTCCCCTAAAATATAGGAGACTGGGTAATGACTAATTATGACTAATAAATAAGGAAAAATAAATCCTAGGTGTGTGTGAAGCAACTCCAACATTTTTTCCTGTGGTTGATATGTCCCTGAGGACCTCCAGTTCTTTGTGCTATTGTTGAATGAGAAAGTTCTTGATTGTCTCCTTGTATTTTTTGTGACAAAGCCCGATTTTAAATCCCCAACTGTTCTTCTACCTTCAGGCATCTTTTGGGTAGTCGAATATTAGTTTATCAAGTGGGGATGTTATGAAAGTTTTCATCGAGTTCCTATCTCATCTTTCTATGATTAAATTAGTTGAAAGGTTGTGATTGGGAATGAATAATAATATGCATTCAAGGGCTGCCTCTTTTTCGTTATACTCTTGGTCATTGTGCTCTTACAACATTGTCTTGATTGCAAATAGGAGATTCCTGTGTGTTTCACTAGGCCTGATCAAGGTTATAGATAATTATGGAAATGGTGATTGTGTGTGTTTCGTTATGATCATTGTACATCTATTGTCGTGCATATTATGAATGGTTACATCGATAGTGATGAAGCTTGGGTTTTATATTGATTGTGGTTTCGCTGCAAAATCTTATCAGTTGATATGATGAAAAATGTATGTAATCAGGCACGTTCTGAAATTCTGATCGATTTGGAAAGGGACATGTGCATATGTTTTAATTAACCAAATATGAATTCATAAACAGTGTATGATATTTTTATAGTGATGCATTATGGGATAGAGGTCGAACAATTTTGTTCTGTGTTTACTTTAAATTCTTAAAAGGAAAGGAAGGAAATTAAAGACCAAGCATTTTCTTAACAAGACTATTTAATGGAAACGTGTTTCGATTATGAGTATGATTTCATCGACTGTTATAATTGAGAGGTTTTGAGGAATTTAAATGTTGTGACAACTAAGAGTTTGATACACAGTGAGTGTTGATATGGTGTTGGTATTTTTTGTATTGAGTTTAGAACAAAGTTATGTTTATTGATTACTTGATTTGTTTTATGAACAATATTCGTTATTTCCCTGACATTCTCTCACTTTTCCACACATTACAAATCCCCTCACATTCCTAGATTCACTATTCATGCCATGTTCTTAAAATTAAATTATAGTTAAATGAAAATTCTATATTATAGAAGTTGAAGGATGGCACATGGATGAGTTGCAGTTGATTTGTTTTGTTATTACAATATAGTTTATTGTTTGATGATTTTTTGAGCAATAATCATGATCTACCCCCCTTCATTTTACCACTTTTCTCTCAATACAATCCCTTATATATCCCAAAACCCTTAATCACCCCCTACTCATTGACAACTATTAAACGATTTTTATGGATTGGATTGCATGAATCCGATGTATTGCTGAGCCAAAATTTGTTTCATATTTAAAGAGATGTAATGTATGGTTTGTTGAAGAAACTAGTTGCTAATAAATAATGCATACAAGAATGAGCTTCTTCAGTAGAGGTAGCCATGTTTGGAATAACAGGGGAAGAGGAAATTGGAACAGGGGCCCTAGAAGGCCAAGGTTTTCTATACATTTTGATGCAGATCCACAAGAGTTGAACCAACTATTCCAAGCTAGATTTTTCAATTGGATTGGACAAGGAGTGGTCCAAACTAGGTCAGAAAGGTCTCCTTTCCAACCCCCACATGTCCCTGGTATCCCAGTTCTCCTTCATGTCTCATTACAACCTGAAGTCCCTGAAAATAATAGATGGCAAGAGATTTTCTACTCGGCAGTCTCCCAACATCATGGGTGGCCCAATTTGTCTCTGCCTACTCCTCTTCCATAGGTTAACCAAATTGTCCAAGCTTCCCCTGCACACTCACTAGTACAATCTTCCCACGTAAGAAAGAGGTTAAAAACCAAAGCCCACCATACACCTGATAAAGGAAATGTTGATGTTGCCCCCTCCTCTCCCTCAAATGACTCTACCAAATCCATTTCATCCCACATGCATTTGAGAGATGATTGCTCTCATGTTATTAGTGAGATCAGGCTTAAAGGCTCCACACATCCTAAGGAAAATTCATATAAATCAAAGGGAGACAGTAGAAACAAAGGGAAAATTGCCTCCCAAAGTGGTAAATATGGTTTTTGAGTGTTTTTATTTATTGATTGTTGAGAACAGTTTTTTGCTGAAGTTTTTGGACAACACACTATTTTTGGATATGTTGGATATTATATTTTTTGGATATGGTTTCAAATATCATTGATATTAATTTTCAAAATTATGAGAGTGATGATGGGAGCCACAAGGAGTGATGTGTTTGATTGATTAACTAGTTGTGTTTATGTTTGTTAAGAAACTAAAGGGAGTCACAAGGGGTCCCACCTACTAGTTATTATTTATTAAAGACCCTTATTATTATTTTATTAATTCCCCCCCCTAAACTAAAAGTTGGTTGAGTTTTAGTTAACTTACTAAAAGAGGTAGTTTAACTACTTAAACTAATTATGTTTTCTTAAAGGCAAAAAGAGAAGGAGGAACAAGAGGAGAATAGAAGGAGAAAGCATACTAAGGTCTGCTCTTAAGTTTTATTGAGATAGTTCAGTTTTCATTCATTCTTTAATTCATTGAAAGCCTAACTCTATTTTATGACAACAGGGTCCTCTTATAGACAACAAGATTCAAGGTTGAATTACATCATTCAGACACTTGTTTTTCAGAGGTGTTGATCTATCTTTGATAGTCTATGTAGACTTGTATGCTTGTGAATTAAATTTCATTAATGATAAAGGATATTGTGCAGAGTCAAGTGGGAAACAATCTGTGGCAAGTTGATCCATCTTTTAAGCTTCAGTTTTGTACTTTCTGTCAGAAGTCCTTTTGTATGTTTTTCATCGAGGACATCTAAGTTTGTCTTTGGTCCAAACTTCCTTAGGGAATTTTGTAAAGAGAACAATTCTTTTGATAAATTGGAATGAAATAAGTGATTTATTTCTGTCTCATATGTGTTAATAATTGACTTGGTATTTTTTCTTCTGCCTCTACATTTACTTCTGCATCTGTTATATTCAGAAAATTACATAAATATTGATTTTTTCAACAATCGTTTATTTATAAGAAAATCAACCTAAGCCCTTGTAACCAATACTTGTGGATTAGGAAAAACAATTTGAGGCTATAAACATAGGGTGATATTCCCATCTATATTTCTTTAGCCAAGCAAGATCTGAAAATCCTTAAGTAAGATCATTTCATATCATTTCCTCAACAACATTGTGGACAACAATAAACCTCGTTTGACTGCAGGCTGAAGAGGTGGGTTGTCAGGCCCATGGTAGAAGAAGCAGGTTGTTAGGCCCATAGTCATTTCTCTCCAGGTGAGATATTTTCTATGTCGAAGAAGAAGGTTATCAGGACCGTGAGTAGTTTTCTATAGGAGAGAAACTACTTCGAATTGTTCCCTGGTATGCTAGGAAATGGATACAGTGCTTTGAGACTTCCTTTCTAGACTGTTATTGAAGCCCCGAAAGGGAAGTGGGGAAGTCGAGGAACTATTAAGAAGAGAGGGGGAACAATTCCTGGGGTGGGACAAACATGTGGGGAATGACATACTTAAGGCTAGTTGCAGCAGTTGGGAACCTTGGACTGAGCAATTATGTTGCTTGTCAGACCTTAGACCGGCTTAGTATTCCCTTTTCCTTGGCAGATTTTAGCCCCAGCTCAGGGGTGACCCAATGATGAGATTACGAGTAGGTGGTATATGGATGGGAGGAACATTGAAGGTCTGCATGCAGTTGGTGATCTTTTTATCAAAGATAAGTGTCAATTGTGTGTTAAATTATGTGTTGCATCATTATTTATGCATTTGTTTTTATGGGTTTTCTTTGTGTATGTTTCATGCGTATTTCTATTATTATTCTATATGAATCTGTGTATTTGTAGAATATTTGTATGTTTTAATTTTGTATACAGTTCAAAAATTTTATGTGGCATAGACCAGCAGTTGGATGTTGGGGATGTTACAATATGATATCAGAGCTCTAGTTTTCAACACTGAGCCTAGATGGGGTGAGCAAGTTGAGTTGAAGCGAAATTTCACAGAGAATTAATTTTGAAGTGGCAAAATTTCAAATTAGAGTGCGTCCATGGTAAAAATTAGAAGCAATTGCGTAGAATTGGGGAAAATACCCAATTGTTGGTGTTAATTTCATGGGAAATTTGAGAAATTTGGCTAAGTGGTGAGATATTCTTAATTTAATATCTGTTCTAGCAAATTCAGACCTAGAATTGGTCAAATTTGAAGTTACAGGGTGCCAAGAGGGAACTGAGAGAAGACTTTGACTATGTTCGAAAGATCAGGAGGTGTAACAGTTCGAGAAATAAAGAAGAGGCCAAGGAGTCGACCCTGCAGTGAAGAGATCAAAGGTCAAGCCTTTGAAAATTTGAGAAATCCTTCGTTGGAGGGAAGCAGAGGTGTAGAGGAGAGAAACCACAATAGTCATTGATTTGTGCTGTAAAATTAGATCTGGGTCATTGGATCAAACCTAGATGAGAGGAGAGTGCATGGCAGAAGAGATCAAATTCTAGTCGTTGAATCTGAGCACAGGAGAAAAATAATTTTCTATCATAGTTCTCAAGTCATAAGCCTTGGAAAAAGAAGATCAAATCTCAGCCATAGATCCCATCACGGAACGTCAGTCGTAGATCTCACAATTTGAAGATCCGAAACTTCAGGAAAAATTGACCCTTATGTCGCCAAAAGTAGAAATCCCAGAAGCTACGAAGTCCCGGATTGAATCTACACCATAGATCACTGGGAGAGTGCGAGTCATTGGATTCTCGAGTGGTTCAATGATTCAACACTCTAGAATAAATTGGTTGTGGTTACATGGAGTGGAGGATTCCTTGAAGTCCCGAATTCCAGAGTAAATACTGACCATCGGTTTTTGGGTACACATGTTTGTAGATTTCCATGTATTCGGAAATTTGTCTATCCGAAGGATTGTGGGTGAAATTTATTTTGGTGTGAAAAGTCTCGAAGCTCCGAAGTACCAAATTTAATCATAGTCATTGGTTGTGGGAGGACTGTGAGCTGTCAATTTTAGTTTGGTGTTCGACAGTTTGGGAGTGTGGTAGTTGTTTGGAGCTAGAAGCCCCAAAGCCCAAAGCTTGGAGTTAATCATAGCCATTGGGTGTGGGAGGAGTGTGAGACATCAATTTCAGTTCAATGCTCGACAATTCGGGAGTGTGATGGTCTCTGGAGCGAGAATCCCCGAAGCCTAAAGCCTGGAGTTAATCACATTCGTTGGATGTGGGAGGAGTGTGAGTCTTTGATTTCAATTCGTCATTCAGATATCCGGGAGGTAGCGTGTGTTGGAGTCAAGAAAATCCAAATCCCAGAATCCTAGAGTCCTGGATTTGATCTTAGTCGTAGATCAAGGAGAAAAGTGTGGACCGTTGATCCATGAACTCTTTCGGAGTTCGCTAGTTCGACAGTCTGGGAGATTTGTATGTTGGAGTCATGGAAAATCCCAAAGCCTGGAGTCCCAAAGTGAATCTCCACCATAGATCATGGAGGAGGGAAGAGAATCCCTGCTAATCGCCAGATCTGGCTGTAAGAGTTTGGAGAGAGGAAGGATAGGGAGAATACCTAAACCCGCTGGTCAAAGTCACTTTATGACTAAATTTGGTTGGTTACCACTCCAGAATATTGGAGTGTTGAAAAGGTTAATGTTGAAGAAGCGTCAAAGTCCCGGAGATCTGGATAGAACCTTTTAGTTGAGTGCTTGGTTCTAGCATGCGGTCACATGATATTTCCACTGAAGAAAAGGGGCTCGCACCTGTGGTTTTGATTTTAGGTGAAAGGGGCTTAGAGTAAAGCGCCCGTGGGTTTTGTTGGACCTGAATAAAGAAATAAAAATGGTAGGTGGACATTAAGAGAGGATCAAACATGGATCCAAGAGTTAATTCGTCTCTAGAAGACCGGGAGTTCGTGCGAGCCCCCTAGGAGGGGTGGGGGTTTGCATCACAGAACTTTGAATGAGACCATTGGGAAAGTTATTGAACCATAGAACATAGTCATGGAGCTGAATTAAAATTTTGTGCATGTTAAAAATGTTTAATATGGCACAAAAGGTACCTGTAGTATTCAAGGCAAAAAACATTAATTGGTCTATAACTTCATCAGGCTGTAACTAGCAGCCCGGAACCTAGAAAGAGGTGAAACTTGGACAAACTATCCAAAATATGTATATGAAGAAACAAAATTGGGATCCTACCTAAAATCCAATGGAACATGTGCAAAAATGCATAATTATAGTTCATATCTGCACCTAATTGAAGTGTGAACATGAGAAGCTAATGGGCAATTTTCAAATTACCATAATTTTCTGCTCAAGACTCAGAATTGAGAAAGGGAGAAGTCATTGGAAAGGTCTTGGATAGGGGAGTCTAAGTATCCACCCATAAAATTGACTTCGGTAGTTCATTTTCACAATTTATCAGAAGAAGTAATTATGATGCATTATTGGAACATAATTGTACATAATTTCATAAATTTGTTAAATTATTTAGCCTAACAAATTTTGTTAGCTGCAAATTTTGAAGAGTTAACAAAATTTAGTTCATAATATGTGAGAAGGTTGAAATTTAGTTAAATATAAGCAAATATACTTAGGGAAAGAGTTCTATGACAAAAACATCTTTCATAAGATGATCAAAAGTTGAGACTACAAAATGTTAAGTTATGAACCTAGGTGCAACCATAAAGTCTTGGGAAGCTACTACAGGAAGCCCAATCATGTTAGTCAAGTACTCAATGGAATATGGGAAAAGGAATAGATCATGTAGTGAATGAAATAGTGAAATTCCATTCACTCCCAAAGAAACCAATATACATAGTAAGCAATACATTGGAGTCAGATCTATTATAAAAGGAATTGACTATCAGAATGATAGTAATCAGATAAAGGGTGAAGCTTAATGCATATATGGATAAAGAGTGCATCATCTCCAGGGATTAGCTATGCAATTATAGAGTAATGCTTCCCTTATGGTGTTGGCACAGGGGCAGACCCAGGGTTCAACGCTACAACAACACACCAACAAAACCCTCACTACCAGCCCTTTCGGCAACACCTGCAAAGTAGATGAAGTCTCAACCGAGGTAGAGGCAGGGGTGGTTGTAAGACTCAAGTGTTTGCAACCTTAGCTGGGACAAAGATCTATGATTCTAAGACTTAATAGAGCACTTAGCACCACCAATCCCTCAATATGAAATCAATATCTACTTCATGGATAAAACAAAGCTTCGCAGTATTCACACTGATCTAACGTATTCAATCACTTAGCATAGGTAAAATAGATCAGATCTGGTAGATCAATCACTGAGCATATTCATATATATCAGATCTAACATTCAACACATCATTAGTAATAAGGATAAGAATATTTATCTAATCATCTCAAAGCACTTAGCAGAAGAAGACATTAACACATTAAGAAAAGCACAAAGAAAGACAACACAGTGTTTACATGATTCACCCTCACCCTGGGGCTACGTCCACCAACTCTTCTTCTTTATTAGTGTCTTCAATCGGTTACAATCATAGAGCCATCAAAACCCTTCTCCACATAGGATAGAATATTTGCGTAGCTCGCTAGATCCTTCTTCCTTGCATTATAGCACAAAGACTTCCACCGTCTATTACAACCACTTGCACTTAGCTCTACAAGTCCCTTACAATTATGCACAAAGCACTTACAAGCCACAATTGCACTTAGCATACATTCACATCACATAGATCTAGCACTTAGCTTCTCTGACCCTCTTACATTGCCTATACATCTATTTATACATAAAAAATAGGCCTAAGCATGGGTAAACCCATGGACTGACATCCCAATCCCATTACATAATCCCAAAAACCCAAAAAGGACCCAAAAGTAGGTCGAGATCTCGTGATCTCTGCTTCGTCTTGCACTCCTCCTTCGACAGGCTGTCAAAGTCCCAAAATAGGTCAACATGACCAAGAATCTCCCAAAACTTGGGCAAGGGCCAACAGGCCCCCAACACTCACCTATGACTCATCCTGAGTCACTTTCTTTGGACTAGTTCTACCTCAAATTCCTTGATCTTGGCTCGATTTACTTCGATCTGTTGTTGTACTACGAACTCTTGCTCAGTGAACTAAGGGACGATCTTTGAATTCTTTCCTTTTGTTTTGGTCAAGTACTTATGCGAGGCAAGCATGCTATAGACCTTCCTGTCGCCAAGGTTGAAGTTGCTAAACTTCAACGTTGCAATATTATCTTGGTCTGCATGAACTGCACGTATCCCTTTTGGGAGGTATGCATTGACTAAGGCATACTCAAAATCTCTAGGCACACTGTCTCGATTTATCACACTGCACAGAGGTAGTAGATAGGCAGGTAATATACTCGGGATCAATTTAGCATTCGTGAGATCATTCCTGTGTTTGGTTCTCTTTTCATCTACTGGTCGGGATGGTCCAGCTCAAGTAGTGGACAGAGAGGTAGGAAGTCCTCTCGTCGATGATGCTTGTACACCTGTAGACAATCCTCTCTTTGACATGATTCTTTCATTCATCAAGTAAAGGAGTACTTTTGTCACTGATTCTTCAACTGTGGTGAGCTTGTTGGACATACGTGCTCAAGATTACAATTATCGGGGTCACGATTAACTTAGACACTACACTAGAATGGACTGCAAGAGCGCAATGATCACTGTATACAATTCACTTAGTCTGTGGGCCCAAATTCTCAGTTAGCAAAAGTGTTCTTTGTGCATGGAGCGATGGGATAAATAGGTAACTTGGCAACAATTTGCTTGTAATGGGTATGAAGCCTCATTAACTCTTGTTCTGTCCATTATGGCATGGTCCAACAGTCTGGTGGTGAACCATAAATTCTTTCCAACACATTTGGAGTGGCATTCGAATGGATATATCATTCCCAATGTCTATATTTCTTCTCCATGGAGAAGTGCCATGTGTCGTTGTTCTGATATCCCGGCGAAGCTCCAATTCTGTAGATTTTATTTCTGCTAAGTTCCCTCTGGAACCTTCTATAACTTTTCAATCTTAGCCCTCTTCTTACTTAGCTTTCTATCCTTCTTTCCAGTGAGCTTCATCTCAGTGATCCTTTTTCCATTCTGATTATTATCTTCTTTGGACATAGTCACTTCGCGTTGTTGAAATTCTTTCCCAGGATTCAGGTGTAACACCTCTTCTTTATATGAGATAGGTACTTCAGTCTTCTATGAGTCCTCTAATGCTCTTATAGCTTCGACATCTAGGCTTCTAGTTTTAATTTGCTTTGATCTGTTCTCATGTTCTTCAATCAACTGTGTGATTCTTCGGGTCATGAAATCTTTTAACTCTTGTTTATGTTGTTCCAAAACTTCTTATTTCCTTCTCGTCTGGCTTGATCTCTATTAATCCAAGGTTTTCCTAGTAACATGGTAAATGGGGCGTTGTCCTCAATAAATTTGATAATCTCAAAGGCTTCTTCTGTCTAAGTTCCATTGGCATTCATAGATATTTGAGTGAGATTTCCACATAGGTTTATCGGTTTTCCTTTGAATAACCCTATTCCCCCTAATGAAGGGATCATAGAAGACCTCCCTATAGCTTCCCAAGTTCTCTCTGTCATGATATTCACCTTTGTTTCCTCATCTAGAACACAGTCAATGTTGAATTCTCTTATTCTTACTTTAATGCATTCTTTTTCTCTAAATATTTATGATAATCTAACATGTCGGTGGTCCTTCAAGGTTTATTTTATCTGTAGTAATTCCTTCTTTGATTCTTTTTGGGGTTCTACTATTTCTAGATCGGCCTTAGGGTTTTCCTAGTTCAGATTCATTCTTTCAACTTTAGCAATCATTCTAGGGCAATCCAACACTTCATGGTACATAGATTTGCAACAGAGACAACTAGGTCTTCTTCCAGGGCATTCCTTAGTAAGATGTCCTGGTTTTCTGCAACTGTAACAGAGGGTTAATCCTCACTTTCTTTTAAACGATCCCTAGCTTCTCATGTACTGTGTGTTAGGGTCATAGGAGCTAACCTACAAAAAATTATCTCTAGGATCCTGCATCCATTTTTTAGTGCAAACATTCTTTCTATGTATAGGTATAACATATCTTTCATTATTCTTATCAAATTTATTCATATCAAACATTTTTTCATCTAACAATGCCCTAGTTTTCAATCTAGTATAGAATCTATCAAACATACCTAGATCCATACTTTAGAAAAAAAAAAAATCACTAATGTTACTTTTACAGATCACAAAGCTTTCAGATCTAGAAAATTTTCACTATTCTTACTTTTATCATAGCACAAAGATTACAGATATTACCTCTTTCTTTCAGGTCTGACCTCTTTTCTTCAGATCTAACCTCTTTTCTTCAGATCTGACCTCTTTTAGAGCTTTCATGGTTTCATGTCTAATCTTTGCATAAATCTCCTTCTTCCTTAGTTCCTAGCAATCACAGTTCCAGGTCCCGACAATGGAACCATTTGTTGGCACAGGGACAGACCCAGGGTTCAACGCTACAACAATGCACTGACAAAACCCTCACTACCATCCCTTTGAGCAACACATGTAAAGAAGATGAAGTCTCACCTGAGGTAGAGGTAGGGGTGGTTGCAATACTCAAGTGTCTGCAACCTTATCTAGGACATAGATATGTGATTCTAAGACTTAATAGAGAACTTATCACCGTCAATCCCTCAATATGCAATGAATATCCACTTCGCTGATAAAAAAGAGCTTCACAGTATTCACACCGATCTAACGTATTAAAACACTTAGCATAGGTAAAATAGATCAGATATGGTAGATCAATCACTTAGCATATTCATATATATGATATCTAAAATTCTACACATCATTAGCACTAAGCATAAGCAGATCTATCTAATCATCTCAAAGCACTTAGCAGAAGAAGACATAAACACATTAAGGCAAGCACAAAGAAAGACAACACAGTGTTTATGTGGTTCACCCCCACCCTGGGACTACATCCACTAACTCTTCTTCTTTATTAGCGTATTCAATTGGTTACAAGAACAGATCCATCAAAACGCTTCTCCGCATAGGACATAAGATTTGTGCAGCTTGCTAGATCCTTATTCCTTGCATTATAGCACAAATCCTTCCACCGTCTGTTACAACCACTTGCACTTAGCTCCTCCGCCCCTCTTACATTTCCTATACATTTATTTATACATACAAAATAGGCCTAAGAATGGGTAAACCCATGGGCCAACATCCAATCCCATTACATAATCCCAAAAACCCAGAAAGGACCCAAAAGTGGGCCGAGATCCCGTGATCTCTGCTTCATCTTGCGCTCCTCCTTCGACAGGTTGTCTAAGTCCCAAAATAGGTCAACATGACCAAGAATCTCCCAAAACTTGGTCAAGGGCCAACATATGGTTATCAGAGTGTGAAGTGGAAGCATGGTATGAAGGGCATCACTTCAAGGGTAAAGAAATGAAGGTGCACATAAGTAAGGAGTGCCAGTTGAGGCATAAAACAATATACTATGGAAAGATTGGATCTAGAATGATGCAATAAAACTCCTTGCAGAGGAATTACTCAAAGATAAATATATTAGAGACTGGATGAATTTCATGAGTAAATTAATATAGTTGACAGGTATCAATAGATGGATACCAAGTTATACATAGTCTTCTGCAACATTCGAGGAACTATGACAACAATGGGAAGGAATTTTGAGTACATTCGCAGGAGATGAGTGCATTGATAGGGTACACTGGGATGTTAATCCAAAATTATTCAAACATGGAGAAGAAGGAATAGGTGCATCAATATGGCATGATGAAAGTTGATTATGCAAGTCAGGTTGAAATAATATGGGTTAGGACAGGAGAAAGTAATGGTTCATCAAGAAAATACAAGTGTTGATATGTTCAGTCAAGGAAAGGCTGAATCAATTTGTTTCAATAAAGAAATTGGCATTAAATATCCAAGGTTAATTAGAGAGTATGGATGGAAATGTAATTTGGTCATGTAGGAGTTAGATCAGAGGGTTCCAAGTAATAATGGAATGCTGAAAATTAATATCAGCATAATATATGGCTACAAGTGTGAATAGTAGATAAGAAAAGTTGGGATGGAAAAGTACTCAAGATAGAGAAAAATCAGAAACATTGTTTTCTTTTGTAATAACAAAAGAAGATTTTTGTCCCTCGACCAAGTTTTGAGGAAATCTTGGTCAAGTTTGACCACTTTTTGGACTTTGACGCAGTAATCAAGGAAGGAGCGCCCAGGCGAACTTGAGATCATGGATCTCACTTGTTTTGTGGGCTTTGTGGACCCGGCATGGGGTTATTAGGGTTCTGTAACAGGTTATGGGATGTCCTCCCATGGGTTTACCCATGATTAGGCCTTTTTGTAAATGTAAAAGTATAAATAAGTGATGTAGAAAGGAGTCGATAGCTCGCAAGGCTAAGTGCAAGTAGTTTTGAGTTGCTTAGTGCAACAGATTATGTATGTACGACTATGTTCTTAGTAGAGGAGTTGGCTTTGTGCCTTGACTTGATTTTGGGAAGGTGGATCTAGTGCTTAGTGCGCAAATCACATGTCTGGTGCGAATCTTGGCCCTATGGCTTAGTGCACAGGAAAAGATGAATGTAAGAGATTGAATCCTAATAAAGAAGAAGAAGTAGTTGGTGGATGTATCCCCACACTGGGTGAACCACGTATATCATGTGTTGATGGTTTTCTTTGTGCTATGATGATTATGTTGTGGATCTTCTTAGTGCATTGATTGTTATGTATGATAGATAGATCTATGAATTCTTAGTGCTTTATTTATGTTGAATGTGCTAGATATAATTTATGATGCTAAGTGCGATGTTTATTTCGCCATTGTTATTGCACCGATCTATCCTTAAGGTTTGTTTTGTGATGTGAATGAGGTTGATAACTAATGCATGTTGTTCTTAAGTACTCTGCAAAGTAATTGTAATCACATATCTGTGTCCCGGATTGGTTACAAACACTTGAGTCCTATAACCCCCCCTACCTCTACCTCTGGTGATACTTCGCCTGCTATGCAGGTGTTGCCCAAAGGGCTGGTAGTTAGGGTTTTGTTGGTGCGTTGTCGAAGCGTTGAACCTTGGGTCCGCCCCTGTGACAAAAAAAGGTTCCATTTCCGGAACCTGAAACTGTGATTGCTGGGAACTGAAGAAAAGAGGAGCTATGTTCATAGATCTGTTGTTGTAGTGCACAGTACTCTACTTGACTTGTGAAGCTCTGTGCTAAGAAATAGACCTGATCTGAAGAAAAGAGGTAAGATCTTGAAAGAGGTAAATCTTTGTGCTTTGATAGAGTAAGATAAGTGAAATTTTTTATTTCGAAAGCATGAATCTAGGTATATTTGATAGATTGTGTCCTAGTATGAAAGCTAAGGCACAGTTATAAGAAAGAGTTGATCTGAATAAATTTGATAGAAATAGAGAAAGATATGTTATTCCTATGCATAGAAAGAATTTTTGGACTGATAAGTGGATGCAAGAACCTAGAAATACTTTTTTCATATTGCAGGTCCAACACTGGTATCCCAGTGCGCAATATAGGAGAGGTTGGGGAATGCTTAAAAGAAAGAGAGGATTGACACTATGTTATAACTGCATAAGAACGAGACATATTTCTAAGGACTTCCCAGGTGCAGGTCCTATTTGTCTTTGTTGTAAAATTATTGGTCATGAAGTTGAGGATTGTCCAAGGATGATTGATAAAGTTGAACAAATGAACATGAGGCAAGAAAACTATGAAGGTAGTCCAGATAAAAAGATCATGATAGAGAATCATCAAGAGAAAGGATCAGAGGAAGTCTAGATTACATTAGTACAATTAAAAGAAGCAATGAATGATCACAAAGATGTCAGTTTACTAGAGATCATGAAAGAAAAACAACACATAGATACAAGAATAGGAGACTTCGACATAGACTGTGTCTTGGATGAAGAAACACAAGTGAATATTATGATAGAAGGCACTTGGGAAGTTTTCGGGAAGCCTAATATGGTACCTTCATTGGGAAGGATAAGATTGTTCAAAGGAAGGATGATAACCCTATGTGGAAGAGTTACTAATGTACCTATTATCACCCATGGAACATCGATTGAAGAGGAATTTGAAGTCATTAAGTTTGTTGAGAACAATGCCCCTTTTCCACTTTTGTTAGGAAATACTTGGATTGAGAAATATCATATCAGAAGGAAAGCAAAGGAAGCAACTAAAGGAAAGAAAAAGAAAGAAGTAAGGGATTTCATAGCTAGAAAAATAGATCGACTGATAGAAGAATGAGAAGTTGAGTTGAAGCGACAAAAGGCAATAAAATTAGTTGTCGAGGTTGAAAGAATGCAATAAGGTTTGAAGGACCTATCCATGCAAGAAGAAAGTATATCCATTCAGGAAGTGGTAAGGGAAGGAATATTAACTTCGAACCCTTTGAGATCACATCAGCATCACGAAGTTACTACGCTAGCAGAAGATAAGAATAAGAATGGAAAGAGGAATCTAGAAACAATTAGAGAGACTCAGATCATAGGGAAGAAGGCAAGAAAGCTCGATAAGAAGAAATCCAAGTTAGAAAATCTACAGGAAGTTACATAGAAGACTTTGTAGGACGCATGCTTGCAGGCTCTGAACCTCGTCGGAACAACAGAACCACATAGAATAGGACTTCTCCCCGGTGAAGCTATATGACCATTGGAGGCACCCTGACCGTTAGAACGACACTTAGAATGGATAGGAAACAAATTTATGGGCGGATAGACTACCATTAGACGTTAAGACAATGCCATAATGGATGAATTCACATTGATGGAAGAAGTCCTGCCCATTGGAAGAATCTGTTACGACACTCGCTTATTTAACCCATCAGACACTGCGCTAGGACCACTTTTTGCTACCTATGATTATCTGAGACAAGAAGAGAAGTGATTGTGTGTCGATCCGTGTTATCAGACATCATTGTCCATTTGTATACCCCACTATTTTTTCACCTACCCCGACCTATTTTTTAACAGTGAGAATATCTGCCAAGTGGACTGAGCTAGAGAAGTTCGTCGAAGAGGTTTTGGAGAAGTTTATGGATGATAAAGCTATGTACGAAGGAATACAGGCGTCATCGAACAGGGGACTGCAAGATTCCCCTTCGACTGGACGTCATTCGAACTGTGTCAACCCCGCTAATGAGAAGTGAAGTAATCATCGCGACGAACTGGATAATGTGAAGCAGATCTCGTCGATATTACTTGATTGTATCTCGCCTTTGGCTGGCGCGGTTAACTGCGACAACATTCCATGAGACTTCGTGTAACATACCCACTACCCATATCAAACTTTTTCGTTTAGTTCTCAACAATGAAAATCCCCGAAGCTTGCATCAGGGACATGCCAACCCTGGGCAACAGGTCTTTCATTCACCTATACAACTTTCTACACCTAACCGTGGTCTTTTCCTGATGACAACTTCAGGCTTTCGGGGTTTTGTCCTTTCTAATGTTGAGGGTTCCTATGCCCTCGATTCTTCGATCTTCAATGAGCTCTCTTTTGGCCTTAGCCCTTCTTGGCTATGCCCTAGTCCACACGACTGTGCTCACGAGACCGCTGCCTTATATTGTTTCTTTTCATCGGGGTTTCGGGATTTCTAATGCCAAAATGTATATGTCCTTTGGATCCACGATCCTCTGATTCCCGACGCACTCCAACTTCCACTAGTCCCCTTGGGCTAGTCCTTTGAGTCCATACGACCTCCCTCTATATGACCACATCCATACCTCCTCATCGGGGTTTTGACACTCGTGATGTCCCAACAATTTGGTTCATCGATCTCTGATTCCCGATGTGCTCCTCTGATGCCTTGGCTTCCCGGGCTAAGTCTTTAGTCCATGTGACCTCTATCTCACAAGACTGCAGCCTTGTCCCCCATCGGGGTTTTGGACTTTCCAATGTTGAAATGAAAAATTCCCCAGGACTCATGATTCCTCGAATCCTGACGCATCCTTTACACGCTAGCTCTCCTGGCTAGGCTCCTAGATCACATGACCACGAACCCCGTGACCGCAGTCTTAATCCTCGTCGGGGATATGGGGCTTTCAATGCCAAAAATGCATGGGATCACGGGATTCCCGATCCTTTGAATCCCGTCTTCCCGCTATGCTGATAGATGGCCCCCACAATGGTGCTTCCTACTTCTCTAATATACTGATGGCTGGCCCCCACTCATTGGGGTTTCAAGCGTCGCGATTCCAAAATGCATAAATAAATTGTCATCAGGATTTTCGATATCCCGATGACACAAACACCAATCAACATCTTCATGTTGGGGCCTTCCCCATCGATGTTGATTGCTGCCATGCATCCTCTTCTGACGGACGGTCCTGATTCCTCTGGGGTTTCGGGACTTGTGATGTTCCCATTCTCACTGCCTCAGGAACTTTGATTTATTGATGTTGAGTATCCCGACTCTCTACGAATTTTGGACACCTATCTCCCTAAACGGACGGCTCAGATTTTGTCGGAGTTGTTACTTCAGACTTCCTCGATCTCCTGTCCCCGAGACTGTCGATATCCTAACTCTCGATAGCAAACCTCGATCTCCTCCACGTGTATCCTCAACGGGTAGTTCAGATCTTCCCAGCGTTTCGAGACTTTAAGTGTCTCGATTTTCTTGTCCTTGAGAATCCCGATATGTCGATGGTTGGACTCCCGATGGTAACCCTCGGATAGCTCCGGTCCGATCCAATGGATGACGGGTGATTAGACCAAGATCTAACGGTCTAGATCCGTCCTTCTTGCGCATACTACAGAGACTAAACTCCAAGCATCTTAACCCGATCCAACGACCGACGGGATTCCTGAAGGAGATCCAACGGCTCAGATTGTCCCACCTTGTGCATTCTTCCACTACTTCGTAGATGTGGAAGGATCAATGATCCAAAGGTTCTCATGGACCTTGGGGGACCTATGATCCCGATTTTCCCGCTATTCATGAAGATAGAGGAAAAGGGCAAGAGGTGTAACGCTCTTACTACTTCCGTCAATCTGATGGTCGTGAATGACCATGGGTCTTCCGACAAGATCTCATCCATCAATTCGTTACTTATCCCTACGCTACTACTTCGAAATCTTAAGAGGGTCATCCCTCCTCATACAGGGTTATTAAGACTTGCGCGTTCAAGTCCTTTTTCTGGGTTCTTGGTGAACATTTCTAAGAAGGGAAAGTCTCTACGACGAGATCTATTCCGAGGCATCCCTAGAGACGGGTAAGGGAAAACAGCTTCCCGAGAACGGGCTGGAAGCCTAACTTAGTTCAACCAAGGCATAATTAGATTCCTTTATCAATGTACATCATGCATGGTTTCCTCTGTTATGAGTATATATCTATTCATTCTTATCAAACACTGCACAGACATTCTTACATAGAAATCATTCACAATTTCACAGTTCTATGAGCATATACATATATATATCATTCTATGAATTTCAAGATGCAATATGTAAAACACTTATCATAAATAACACCAGATATGGGTGCGACTACTGAGAGGGGTGCTCATTTCCACCCAACCGTAGGCGTAACGACTCCCAGCGGATTTACCACTAGCCACCCCCGAGTTGAGACCACGACATCGTGAGTCTGCATCTCTCTGTCTACCAGTGACCAGGAGTGAAGGTTGCAATCCTTCCTCACTGCTATCACTCACTCTGCGTAATGCCTAAGTTCCCCTCGCGTCTGCCCCCCTTCAATTGCTTCTGCCATATGCCTTATCCTCTCACGAGGTTGCGTGTGGCACGATTACCCTCGCACCGATCAGGCCTGATGGCTCTATGGATGGGCGGTTCACCATCCCATCCCTCATCAAGCCGCCCGCCTACTAGCCTGCGAGACATTAAATTTTGAAGGCCAGTGAGCCGCTTTTGGTTCTTCGGGCCATTGGAGTCCAAATACGGTATTAATTCTTGGTGGAAGTTAATGCCACCTTTTCAGGTGCCTTCCACCGCCATCGTGGTCTCTTTTCTGCACATCCCCTCTCAGCAGTCCTGCAATAAATTAAAAATGTCATTCACATTCATTGACCTTTTTCTCAAGGTCCCTTTACATCACATATTCATATTTATGAGTTTTCCATAGTTCTTGGCCAGTCCAGTTATATTTACAAGCTGGGGGAAACAGGGTGTTACAATTCCCTCCCCCTTAAAAGGAACATCGTCCTCGATGTTCTTAGCTACTAACATGAATTGCATGTATAGAAGTAAACAAAATCGGATATGTCTGTCTCATGGCATCCTCCATTTCCCATGTAGCCTCATCTAGACCAAAATGTTTCCACTGCACCTTGACCTGTGCAATGGTTCTATTATAGAGCGGGGTTTCCTTTCTGTCCATTATGCATTGGGGTTCTGGTAGAAATTCTCCCTCCTGTTCCACCTGGATCACAGACCAATCAATTATATGATTAGCATCATGTACATATTTCTTCAATAATGAAACATG
>CBVK0101518525.1:0-10410 GCA_900067695.1 Picea abies
CTCTTCCGATCTCACCTTTCGTCATCCTTTTGCAGGAGCACCGCGGCGATAGTATGTTCAGAAGCAAACGAGAATATGAGGAAACCTTTCAAGTAATATGGGATTGCTAACACAGGTGCCTCGCTGATGACTTTTTTAATATGCGCAAACAATGCTTTATCCTCGGTCGTCCAATTTACTCGACTATCTTTCTTCAACATTCCTGTGATCAATTTGACAATCTCAGCAAAATTTGGGATAAGCCTTCGTAAAAATTTTATTGTACCTAAGAAAGATTGAATTTCTTTTGCGTTTCTAGGAATATTTATAGTTTTTATTGCTTCAATCCTCTTAGGATCAATCCTGATCCCATCCTTAGATACGATATGCCCCAGAAGCTTACCTTCCCGCATAGCAAAATGTGATTTCTTTGGGTTCAAAGACAGACCATACTTGCGGCACTTTTCGAAAGTCTGTTTTAGATGGATCAAATGTTCTTCATCGATTTTAGAGAAAAGTGTCAAATCGTTGAGGTAGATGACTACGAACTTGTCTCTTTCTCCTACGAAAGCAATGTCCATAGCGCACTGGAATGTATCCCCTGCATTCATCAAACCAAACGGCATTTTGTCATACATGAATGTACCCCATGGTGTGGTGAAAGCAGTTTTTTCTCTGTCTTTCTCGTTCATGGCGATTTGATTGTATCCAGAGAACCCATCTATCATAGACATTCTATTTTCTCCAACTACCTTTTCTAGGACGTGGTCCATTTTGGGGAGCGGATAATTATCCTTAAGAGAGGACCTATTCAAGTTTCGGAAATCCACACACAGTCTGATTTCCCCGTTCTTTTTCCTGACTGGGACCAAATTTGCCACCCAGTCTGAGTACCTCAGAGGTACGATTATTTTTGCATTTAAAAGATTTTTAACTTCCTTTTCAATCATGGGCAACAAAATGGGGTTAATTTGCCTAAGCTTTTGCCTAAACGGCTTGACCCCGGGCTTCAAAGGTATCTTGTGCTCAATTATGGAAGTATCATACGTTCTAAGCTCATCATAGGACCAGGCGAAAACATCTTTGTACTGTCTGAGTAGGTCTCTGTACTGGAATTTTACCTTGGGAGGGAGGAACTTAGATATCTTTACTATCCTGGATTCCTTTTCAGTTCCTATATCGCAGTCCTCCACTTCTTCTGGTTGGGGCTGCAAAGTGGATTTCATAGGTATGTCGTTCTAATCGAAAAGTCTCTCTAAAGGAATTAAGCCTTTCAGGATTTGGTTTCTTTTAAGGACCAACATACGGTGATCCGCTATTTTTTCTCGGAAGGTTTCATGATCTTCTCCTTCTTGCATAATCCACATCGAGTCATTTTGATTCTCTTGGTCTAGATGAGTTTCAAAGATCTCACCTACTGCTATAAGAAATTTCTGGATTTGTTCGTCATCTTCAAAGACTTGCCAGTGTCGGATATTGTCTGGTATAGAGGGTTTGTATCCGATTTCAATGTGATATGTCAGTTTGACAGTCGTGGGAGGAGAAAAGGTTGAAGCTTCCTTAGCCAATGCGTCAGCATGTAGATTCTCTGCGTGAGGGATAAAATGGACCTTTACAGATGAGAAAAAGTTTTCCATCAAATCCCAAGCACAATTTCTATATGTTCTTAGTCTGGGATGCTTGGCTAGGTATTGTCAGTTTATTTGTTTAACTATTAGCTCTACGTCACCATAAACTTCCAGGTTTTTTATATTTAGCCTTTTCGTAGCCTCTAATCCTAAGATCAAAGCTTCGTATTCACATACATTGTTAGTATAATCTATGTCCCACTGCAGTCGGTAAGAGAAAGGAACAATGAATTTACCTTCGGGAGCCACTAAGAGCACTCCTGCACCTGCCCCTTCAGAACATAAGGCACCATCGAAATACATTTTCCAAACTCCGGTGTTACACAGATATTCATTCAATTGGCTTGTCTCTTCTTGCTTCATATCGAGTTCCTCTGGACACCCATCTGAACCATCATCAAAAGACAAAATGCAATTCCCCAGATCTTGGTCTGCAACGTAAATGGGAAAGTTATTTGGGTTTTGAGGGTCACTGACTGTATATGCTAATCTTGTTTCTCTGTAAAAACGAGTGAACTGACCACCGAAAACAGGGATTGTGGCATATGTCATGTCCAACTATAGATAACCCCCCAACTTGGCTCCCCAAGATCTAGATAGCAGCATGCCATATTTGGGGGGAATATCTGTGATAACCACATCCATCAGGATACTCTTGACTGGGACCTGAGCCAGGGTAACTACCAGATCTTTTATCATCCCCATACATTTAACCTTTCTCGAATCGAAAGAGTACATATTTCCATAAGGTCTTGTGATATGGAGACCCAACTTGTCCATTATAATCTTGGGCATAACATTATGAGAAGCCCCAGAGTCTAGCATACAATTATGCAGTAACTGATCATGTATATTCAGGGTGATATAAAAGGGAGCGATGTTGTCTTTGGAACCTTCAAAATGAGGAACAAAAGTGATATTAGGTCTGTCATCTTCCAGGTTTATAACATCAGAGTGACTTTCTAACTCATATACACCCATCGCTTTGGCAATTTGCTTCCGGTAAGCGGGATTTTTTTCTAATTCTACCAAAGGAATCAGTATCTTAATTTTGTTTAACTCATTTTCAAAAATGAAAGATGTGTTTACCTTGTCCGTTTCTTTGGTCGAGACTTCTGAATTTTTTCTTTCCGACTTACTTGTCTGGATCACTTTATCACTCATGATCCTAGTTGAAGACGTAACTTTATCTACTAGTTAAATTTCTTGTGTTTGAGTTTCAACTTTTTTCACCTCAGACTCTTGAGTGTTTTCTACCTTGGTTTTGTTGCTGGGTAACAAGGTCTCTTCCGAAGGAGGTTCATGAGCTTGACCCCTTTGAAGGATTCTCTTAGATTGATCTATTGAGGTGGGATTATTTTTATATCTTAGGTTGTACTTTGGTTGAAACTCATCCATTATCATTTCTGTTTCTGGTTGAGATACACAGAGATTAGTTTGATCACCTTCTTCATCCTCATTAGACGGTTGTGGGGTATTCAAAGATTTTTCATAGTCTTTACGAGTCAGATATGGCTGCGAACATTCATCACCGAAATTCGCGACTTCATCTTCCGAATCTTTGAAATCTTGGAGGTCGTTTGCTCCTATAAAATTTTCATTTTTTAGTGGAACTTGTATTTTTTGATCTTCGTTCTTTATTTGTCTCTGTTGATTTTGGGGATTTGGGTTTCTCCTGAAGTCCTTTTTATTAGAAGAATCAGCTTTAACTTGGTCCAACTCCATCCTAGAGATTTTGTTGGACAGTTCTTTGATTATTCGGGCCATATCATCTACTCTGTCATCAGTGTATCTATTTGAGCCCGAAGGACCCGCTGGTTTCCTATAGCATTTATTCTCGCGGTTGACTGTTTCTACTTTAGCCTTTAATTTACCTGAAGCCATCATATTAGATTCTATTTTGACATCATCATCTTTCTTTATATTTAGGGTGGCTCCTCTTCTTTCTCGCAAAAGTAGTGAGAAATTCGGCTCGAAAGCTCCCGCGAAGGTTACCTTGGCTGAGGGTTCGGAGGGTTTAACTGCGGTTGGAATCTTATTATACAGTTTGTTAAATCTTAGAATAAATTCCATAACTATTTTTGAGTTCTTTTTCTTTAGGGACCCAAACTTGGTAAGGTAATATAAGTGATATTTTCGCTCTCCCCATTGTCTGAGGAAAGCATCTTCCAAAGCGTCATATGTCCGAATAGAAGCTGCGGGGAGGCTCCGAAACCAAGTTCGGACCAGTCCTTCAAAAGTATGGACAAGTAGTCTCGAATAGACATCTTCGTGCTTAATACCACAGACGTCTACGAATTGGTCAAAGAAATTTATATGCTCGGCTGCGGTTAGATATCCCTCCCTAGTGAACTTAGGAAGATTTTTGATGTAGTTTTCAGGCAAATCATGGAGGGGAACGGGCAAAACCAGGGGAGCGTATCTCGCTGCTACCTTTGCAAATACTCTAGGAGGAGGGACTTGCCCTTGACCTCCACCTCCTCCTCCAGGAGCGCCTCCACCACCTCCTCCAACGGCTGCCATCGACTCGAGTGTAGAAAATGAGTGTGTAACACACTCTTTGGAATCAGGCGATACCAGGAAGTTTTGTCAAAGAAAAACTGGTATGTCAACTGTCGACGAACTTTCTAGAGGACCTTTTCCCTTGTGTATGGATGTGAAAGTCTGATGAATCTCACTGCTAACTTCAGAGAAGTTTGTCGTCAGATCTTTGGTATCAAACAAAGGACTGCATGAAGTAGAAGGTTCTGAATGGCATTTAGTCTTTAAAGGTGGGTTTTTAGGCTTATAAACTGCAGCGGTTGGCTCAAGCGAGCCTCTCACCCTTAAAATTTTTTCGGGATCAGTAACAGGCATAATCATCTTGCCATCTGGGTTCTGTCTAGTACTCTTTCTACCAGATGCCAGTTTATGTTTTTGTGGAGTCTCCAAGTGAAAGATTTAAAAAGCCTTAAAACTGTGTGTACTCTATGTTCACTATCAAAGAGTAACATTTTCAACGAAATAAATGTCGTTTTCCGAGGGAAAACGATTTCATAACTTTTCTCCCCGGCAATGGCGCCAGAAAGATGTTGTTCCTGAGTCTGTACTTAAGGCTCAAAAGTACAGTGTCAAGGCATCCGAAAGTAGATGAAAGATGGGTAAGAGGGTAACGTCAACCTTCGGTATAGGAAACTAGGGAATATTTCTACGTTCACGTCGTCTAGCTTCCAACTGTTCCTGAGTAGTTATATCTTGTTCAATGGCTGCCCATGAACGTTCAAGTTCCTCCCGGTTATTAGCAGTTTTAAGGATTATGTCAAAAAGGTTTAAAGAAATATGTGTTTGATTAGATAGTCCAGGTTCGATATCAGGTTGTGTTGCTGCAGGGACAGTCTTTGAGGAACAATAAGAGTAGGAAAGGATTCAAATAGAGATTAAATGCTGTCTCGATTTGGTCGAATAAAAGAGAAATTTTTACTTTTTAAGAATAAAATAGAAATTGCAAATTGAAGGCTCTTTCCCGTAACTGTATTATATTTTAATATAAGGGTGTGAGGTGAGAGAAAACATTTAGCTGCATATAACGTAAGGTTCCTGTCAAAGAGAAAACTCACATATAAACAGAAGAGGAAATTAGTAAAGAAATAATTGACATATCAAAAAATATATATAGAATTATGAAAGTACAGATTGGTCTTACACCCGCTGATAGCTGGTGCAGAGGAAAGACAATAAGCAATTACAGAAAACTGAAATCCTTTCGTTATAGTAGTGGTCATACTAAAGTATAACGAAGCACAACAATTATGAATAATGGAGTGAAATGAAACATGAAACACGAAGAGACAAACTTGTGACATAGTCTTGACGGAATCGAGAATCTCCAGATTTTCTTGTATTAGCTTCTCGAATGCAAAAACTCTATTACAATCGACACAAAAAAGGTCCAGCCTTGTTTATTTCGTTCTATGATATATTTATACATCTTTACAGATCAGTTAGAATCTCAACGGTTACACAAATTCGGTTACAATCGAGAGGAGCACAATTGCTCCCTTTCTCTTACTCTATCTTTACTTGGTGCCAGGTGCTCGTCTTTGCGCGAATTCGGTGCAGGCGATACATCTTTCCACAAACTGAGATACAAGCTGCAAAGGTTCCGCTTGACAGCTGGCCTCGGCGAAGTAACATTCTTGGGCTAACTGCTGTAGCTTGTCCCCTTGTGCATCGACAATGTCGAGGGCACTTAGTTGCACACTGGGTTTGATCAAGTGCTTATCAATTTTGTCCATGTCCACCGTATCCATCTGGGGGATGTTGGCCGAATCTCTCTCATATTTTTCCTTCAGATCGAGTGAGATCTGTTCCACATTTATTTGCATCAATGCTTCTGCATCGCTTCGGCTGTCAATATACAACAACTCGCCATCTATTGAATTAAAAGCTTCTTCTAAAGAGTGGGTTACCTTTTGGACTTGTTCCTTTCCGAGGGCAATGTTATGCTCCCAATATTTCAATAGAATATTGCCTCTAGTTTGTTCAGGGATGGCAAGCCCAGGAGCACCTGCTGAAAACCTGTTATTTATGGCGATTACCGTGTCCTGGAAAGCGACCCGAGCCACTTCGGCCTCCCTTTCCCTGGTAGTCGGGTTCTTGGACACCTGATTCACCAACAAACAGTTCTCCCAGATCTCTCTTATCATAGCAAGCAAATTCTGCTGTACCGAAAATATTTTCCTCTGAATCTCACTGGCTCAGGATTTAAATATGTCAATGTTTATTTCTCTGCTCTCGGCAATTTCTGCCCGAATCTGCAACTGCTCAATCAGATTTCTCTGTTGGCTCACCTGCGCTCTACCATCTCGGACCACCAACTGTGTTTTCTCAAGCTTGGTCTTGAGCATTTCTATTTCGTTTCTATCGGCGACCCTGGCCTGTTCTATCTCCACGCTGGCCTGACCTTTAGCATTTTCTGTGACTGTAGCCAATCTAGCCTCGAGGGTCCTGATTAGGGAATTTTTCCTTTTTAATTGGTTATTCAAAATACCAACTGAGAATTGATTTGCCGAAGCATATGCCCTCAACATTCCCGGGATTTCAGTGGCGAGTTGGTCACTTTTCTTATTTTTTCCATCGGTCATGATTTTATATTTCTTTACAGTGGACTCTCCTTCTTGATAGAACTCTCTTTTCACTACCGCCTTCCTCTTTTTATCAAAAAATAACTCATTTGGAGGGAGTTCCTCTACACTAATGGGACTCAGTTCTTCATTAAATATCCATCCCTCGCCGACATTTCCCTGTGCAGACTGCAAGGGTTTGACTGAGGTAATGGGCTCTCCTATTTGTTTTTCTGATTCTTTTGGAGTACCGACGGGGTTCTGCTCCTTTGGCATACCCAGAGTCTCTTTTTCAGTCTCTGTTTTCTGTTCCCTTGGTGGGCCTGAAGTTTTTACTTCCACCTCTAAACTCTGTTCCCTGGGTGGGTCCGGAGTCTCCTCTTCTGCTTCGGGATTCTTCATTTGCTCCCCTTCCTGGTGTTTTCTGAGGTTAGAAATTAGGTCCTCAGAACCTTCAACATCCTTTTGTTTCGCCTCGAAAATACCCAAACCCCCCAACACAACAGGAAGGCTTCTTTGTCTATGTTCTTGGAACTTTAATACATATGTTGTGTCTTCTGGTTCTAATGATTGGATCTAGGCTAGCACTTCTTCATACGATCTCACCCCTCGGAAAACATCATCCTCGTGTTCTCGGCTCTCGGAGCTGTAAAAATAAAAATTCGAACTTAGCGACCGCCGAGGCGTGAAACCCCGATGACGTCTAATCACTGGGTTAAAATATTTTACCTTGGTTACTGTCTTGAGCGAAAATTTAAAAAGACTTTGCCATTTCATGACTCGGGATGGGTAAATTCATGAGTTATATTATCCGACTTGCGAGATACCAGAGTAAAACAAAGAGAGCGAACGTTCTTACGAAAGTGGACTTGTTTTGAGGGTAGAGAAAGCATCGCGGTTTACTCGACAAGGTTGCATAGTTTTCAAAGTTTCAGGGGGGAATATCAAAAGGCCATCTTTAGAATTTCAAGTATCAAAAAATTGAAAATTATGCAAGGTAAAAATAAAACAAGGGCGGCTCCAACAGGAAGAAATAGAGCAAGCCACCTAGGCTTTGACACAAGTACAAGGGGTACTCGTAGAGCAACGCAATGCTACAGAATGGGAAAAGATTTCTCTCCAAGTGAAGTTTGACGAAAAAAAATAAAAGCTACTGCAAGAAAAGGAATAGTTGCTCGTGGAGAAACTCGAAGTAAAGGAAGTGGTCAATAGAGCACTTTGATCTGTGAAAATTGTAGAAGTAAAGGTAGAATATTGAGTTACACAACAAGTCGTGCAACTTGAAGAAGTGATCCAACAGCTACAACAATGCATCACAGACTTGGAACTATGCACAGTACTCGAGACCCCACAAGATGTAAGAGACCAAAGAGAAGAAACCACCCAAAGTGCAGTTGAAAGGCTAAAGGCTCTTACCCTCGAATGCAAGAAAATCACTGATCACATTGCCCAGACCTATGAACAACTCACGAAGAATCCAGAATTGAAGGCACTGGAGTCGCAACTCCAAGAGGCGAAGTATCAAGCTGAAAATATACAGGCGCAGCTAAAGCCCCTGTTAGCTGTGGAAATAATGAAGTGATCCCAAGAGCATCAGACCTCCCAGTAGCAGATCCACACCATCCAAAGCAGAGTTATGGAGGTAACTCAAAAACTCCAACCTGTACAAGAAAAGGCTTACCAATTATTTACAGAGGTAGAAGGCCAAGGAGCAGAGCTAGAATAGATTGTCACTACATATGAACAATGTCTAGAGGGACCTATCAACGATGCAGTCATCCAAGCATTCGCTGAATAGGAGGTCATAGCATAGTAGCAAGTCAAAGCAGCTCAAGCCAACCTCGAGGCCTTCGAAGCAAAACTAGTCAGACCAGAGTGACTCAGGATGAGTCATAGGTGAGTGTTGGGGGCTTGTTGGCCCTTGACCAATTTTTGGGAGATCCTTGGTCAAGTTTGACCTATTTTGGGACTTTGACAGCCTGTTGAATACAGAGCGCAAGACGAAGCAAAGATCGTGGGATCTTGGCCCCTTTTTGGGTCATTTTTGGTATTTGGGAATATGTAATGGGTATGGGATGTCGACCCATGGGTTTACCCATGTTTAGGCCTATTTTGTAAAGTATAAATAAGTATCTAGGTGACATAAGTAGTGGTGACCAATAATCTAAGTGCTAAGTGCAAGTGTGGTTTGTAAATGCTTTGTGCATACTGTGAGAGACTTGTAGAGCTAGGTGCAAGTGGGTGTAACAAGATTGCGAAGGGCTTTGTGCTGTAACACAAGGAATAAGGATATAGTGAGTTGCGCAGATCTTCTGTCCTATGTGGAGTAGGCTTTTGAGGCTCTGTGCATGTAACCTATTGAAGAAGCTAATAAATAAGAAGAGTTGGTGGACATAGCTCCAGGGTGGGGGTGAACCATGTAAATACTGTGTTATTATGCTCTGTGCGATGTTCTGATGTATTTATGTTATTTTCTAAGTGTTGGATAAAGATAGATAGATAGATTTTTTTATGCTTTATGCTTATGATGAATCTTGATGCTAGATATGACATAGGTGGATGTTCTTAGTGCTTGAATCTGCTACATCTGATCCATTTAGTTATGCTAAGTTCTTAAATACGTTAGATCTAGGTGAATGCTACGATGCTCTGTTTTATATGTGGAGTAGATATTGGTTGAATAATGATGAACTGACGGTGCTAAGTGATCTATCAAGTATTATAATCACAGATATGTGTCCCAGCTGAGGTTGCAGACACCTGAGTCCTGCAACCACCCCTGCCTCTACCTTGGGTGAGACTTCATCTACTTCGCAGGTGTTGTCGAAAGGGTTGGTAGTTAGGGTTTTGTTGGTGAGTTGTTGTAGAGTTGAACCTTGGGACTACCCCTATGCAAACACCATTAGACTTCAATAACCATTATATTCACATTCATTGGCAAATATAGACTCTCTGAAAAATGTTTGGGTTTGACAATTGTTTGTAAAAACAAGTCTTGGACCTCTAATGGACATTCTTTGTATACCCTAATTAGATTTTCTTCATTGAAAGGTTTGGAAATTGCAGAAAATGACTCTGGTATGATGAGGGACTCTTGAATTGACAGACTCTCTACCCTACACATGTCCTCAGACCCGCGTTTATTCACAATGACTCTTTCTTCATGGGAATATTGTTCGGTGCACCATCCTATAAATTCGGGAAAAGGGAAAGCGATTTTGACAACATAAGGGACTATGGTGGCCTAAACTGCTTCAAGGAATGGTATACACCTTCCTACTTTATCAGAAAAATTTCTTTTGGACACAGATATGGGAGAAATTGTGATTTCGGTATCAAAAACGTCTAAATCTTAGTCAATTAGGGCTTCTTCATTCGCCACAAGATCTTGTTTTGTTACTGAGGTTATGATAGGATCCATGATTGTAATGAAAAATACCTGGAAATGAGTGGAAATTGTGTGAAGTAGATGTACTGTTGATCTACAGTTGAAAAATAGTGGTCGTGCCAAGGTTTTAACGGTCCAACATTCAAAATAAAATAAAATAAAATAGACAACCAACCATCCTTTTATACTTTTCCTCTTTTCAGGGGCATGAGAAAGGGTTTTGAGGCAACATGATTTTCATCCTGAAATGCACCTGGTGGTGCCACGTAGCCCCGAATGAAAACCATTGTTTAAATTTTGGCTCGCTCTCCAA
>CBVK0101518529.1:0-12281 GCA_900067695.1 Picea abies
TCACACTCAAATCACATGCATGACATGGTTATCATTGAAATCTAATCAATAAAACAATATCCTATCACCAGGGTCCTTAAAGTGGATGAACCCAAGAAGGGTGGTTTGAAATGATTGTTTTGTCATGGAATATTAGGGGCATGGGAAATTAAAACAAGAGGCTAGCCCTAGCCAAATTAGTGGAAGTTGAGAAGCCTAACATTATGCTTATGAATGAGACAATGGGGGAGGGGAGGGGGCGATATTTGTTTATCAATAGTCTTAAGAAGTGTTTGAAGGGTTGGGAATTCTTGGCTACTGACTCTATTAGAATTTTTAGGGGTCTGATTATGGGGTGGAGTTCAAGTCTCAACATCACTAACTCATTTGTTGTTTCTAACTCCTTTGTTGTGTTTTCAAGCCAACACACATAGTTTAATAGTAAAAGCCTTAGAATTACTATTACTATGATGAATATGTATAGCCCTTATGATGACAAGCTAACATATTGGGATAAAATATTTTCTCTGCCTATAATTGGAGAAGGGAGGTTGATACTAGAAGGAGATTTGAATTTTACGATTAGAAAAAGGGAAATGTGGGGGGAATTGGAAAGAGTTGAAGAACATGTCAACTACTTCATTCATTAATTGGAGGTGGTAGGGATGGTAGATGCAGATCCCATTTCTATGAGGCCCACATGGTAGAATAACAGGACTGACATGGACAGTGTGTCAAAGAGACTAGACTATTTCTCAGTTTCAGACCCCTTACCTCAACGAGTAGCTAGATATCAATCTTGGATTGAGATCGGGAACATTTCTGATCATTGCCCAATTTTACTTCAATTGGATCTAAAAGATGAGAAGCTAGGGACCCCTTGTAAGTTCAATCCTTCATGATTAGCAAAGGAAGATTTTCAAAATCTAGTTAAAGGTAGTTGAAGGAATTTTGAACCTAATTTGGGGACCCGACTTGTATTCAGTATGCTAATGCTTTGAAAGAAATGAAGTGTAAGGTAGTGGAATGGGTTATGGAAAGACTCGAAAGTAGGGTTAGGACCATTAAAGAGTTTGATTTTGAAATTATTACGTTGTTTGGGGATAATGTCCAAGGTGTTTTTAATGTGGAACTGTCTCGAGTCAAAGAATCGAAAGAAAGAAAAAATGAGTTCTTAGCAGATGAAAAGTAGGGAAACTTGGTTGAGGTTGGGTGGTGAAAACACAAATACTTCCATCAATTTTCTTAATTTAAGAAAGATTGCAAATACTATTTAGGACATGAAAAATTATGAGGGGGGAGTTGTAAGAAATTTTAGAGGGTTGGTTGATTTAGGGGTAAAGCATTCAAGGAACCTAGAGGTATAAATATTGTATAAATTGTTAAGGTGGTTGCTTTCTTTCCCCAAATGAAGTATGAGGAGGACAATCTGAATATGTATGAGGAAATTTCAAATGACTAGTTGTTTATTGTGTTATCTTCTTTTCAGAAAGACAAAAGTCTGAGCCCAAAAGAGTGGATTGTTGAATTCTTCCTGGGATTTTTTATTTGTTGGGAAATGATTCACTGAAATAGTTGAGAAGGTGAGGCCTAATGGAAAGGTTTTGGGATATTTTAAGACAACTTGTATAGCTCTCATACCAAAATTTGACAAGCTTGATACATTTAATGAGTTTAGACCAATTTCACTTTGCAATCGTGTGTACAAGATTATTTCAAAAGTGTTGGTAGTGAGACTGAAGAGGATCCTTTCAAGGGTAATTTCTCTTGAACAATTTGGGTTTTCAGAGGGCAAGCAAATTCATGAAATTGTTGGGTCTACACAGGAGGAATTACTCACTATCGAAGTAAAACATCTTTAGGTAATGATTGTAAAATTAGACTTGTCAAAATCTTATGATAGAACATGTTGGCTTTACTTGAGACTTGTGTTGATTCATGTGGGGTTCAATCTTAAAGATGCCAACTAGATTATGGGGTGTGTGACTTTGGTGTCATATCCAATGCTCATCAATGGGGCTGCATCACCATTCCTCAAACCAACACAAGGTTTGAGATAAGGTTGTCCTTTATTTCCTCACCTTTTCCTGTTAGTGGTAGAGGGGATAAGAAAGTCCATATAAACAGCTAGAAGGTCAAGAAGCATCCAAGGTATAAGGGTTAGAGGAAATGAGAGATACACATACTTACTATTTTTTGATGAATTCTTACTATTCACAAATGGATCTGCGTTTGAGGGTAGGATGTTTTAGGATATACTACAACTACATTGCAAAGCAACTAGTATGGAAGTGAATTACTTAAAATTTGATGTTTGTTTCAATGATTTTGGTGAAGAGGTGGGATATAATTTAGAAAATTTATTTCCTTTCATAACTTGATGTTACATGAGGGTACAAAGTATTTAGGCTTTATTCTAAATCCAAATGGGTATGGGAAGGTTGATTGGGGTTGTCTTCTTGGGAAGATTGAGAGAAGAGTAAACTTTTGGTGTAATAGTTGGCTCTCAAGGGGGAGATAACTAACTCTTGCTAAATCTGTTTTGGAGGCAATACCAGTCTATTGGCCTTCTATAATACACATCTTGAAAGGGGTTTTGGAGAATATTTGTAGATTTTTCTTTGTTATTCCATGGAGGGGTAGGAATGATGGGGTGGGAACACATTTGGAAAAGTGGCAATCAATTACCAAACCAAAATATGAAGGGGGGGCAAGTTTAAAGAGTATCCACATTTTTGGAAAGGATTTAGCAACTAAGAGTCTTTAGAACCTCATTACTAAGAAAGTTTGTGGGAAAGGATTATGGTACAAAAGTATATTCCTTCAACTTCCTCGTTGGATTGAATTAGAAGTCCTTGTAAAATCATTCAAAATGTCTCCAACCAATAGAAAGCCTTCGTATTATCATTTTTAATTATTGGGAGTTTTATCTCCTAGAAGGTGCGAAGTGGATCCAAAATAAGACTTGGTGTAGATGCCATTATGGATTTTGGTAATACAATTTTCCTCCTTCGTGATCTTATTTAGTTGTTACATGAAATGGGATATTTCACTTTAAATTAAGTTGTTGATAATGTGACCACTGCCATATGGCAACAAGTTTGGAAGGATGTTGAGTCATTAAGACTTGAGGGTGCACATGCAATTTACTTGGGGATAATTTCTTGCAAAATTGAAAAGAGATCATATTAGATTGAGAGAGGAGCCTAACGAGGTGGTTTAGGTCAAAAATAAAAATGAAGAGTTGTACACAACAAAAGTAGGATACAATGCGATGTTGGATCCTAACACAAAGGTGACAAAGTGGTGGTGGAATATGATTTGGTAAGTAAAAGCTTCAAAGAAGTCCAAGTTATCCACATTGAATTCTTTACGAAACAAGATTCCCATATGGGACTTTCTCCAAAATAGAAACAAACAAGGACCCAATATTTTTATTTTGTGCATGAGGGAAGAGGAAAACATTTCCCATATTTTCATTCAATGCTCATTCTCTCAACAAATTTGGAAAGATATTGGTAAGTGGATTGGTCACGATAATATTTGGCAAGGAAATGACGTTGAGGAATGTTTGAGATTGTGGTTTTAGAGGCAGGAGTTGAAGGCATTTAGATATCTCCCTTTCCTAAATCTATGGGGTATTTGGCTAGCTCATAATGCTTCATTATTCAAAGGCAGACATATACAAACATTTCATGTGTTTTCTCAAATATTTGTTATCTTTCAATATTGCAAGATGGATGTCGAAGTCCCACTACCAACACTGGTTCGAGAACTATTGATTTCATAACTCCTATCCCCAAGGGTTGTTTTATGGAGCCTATCAAGGCCATGAGAAAGCCAATAGTATCAAGGGACACTTTATTTATCCGAAAATCAATTTATAACTTTCAAATCTTGCATCCCTACCTATTGGATCTCCTTGGCATGGATTCTCAAAGGAGTCTTGGAAAACATCAGACATATAATATTTAGGTTCATATGGTCTGTGGAGGTAGGAAAGAAAGGGATGGTTCTGGCCTCCTAGAAAACACTTGTAGTACCAAAATCACAAGGTGGATGGAGCCTTAAGAACATAGTCCTTTTCTCAAAGGCCCTTGTAGTAAAAAATGTACTGAGATTGATACAAGGCTCTGGACTATGGGCACAAGTAATCAAAGTTAAGTATATTTCTCCTTAATCCATAGAAGAATGGGTTAGGAAGCTAGTTCGACACTCTCATAATGCATCAATAATATGTAAAATTGTGGTTATGGCCTCCCCCTTTATAGAAAATTGGGTGGTTTGAAAAATGGGTGGAGCTAACAAAGTCCAAATTGGATTGAACCCATAGATTGGTAGTAATGATGCATACATGCTCCCACGCCATCTAGTTATGGATCTAAATAGTCATGACTACCATACTCTTAGATAGGTAACTTAGGGAGTTATAACTTTAGATAGTCCACAATAATGGCTTTCCTAGGATGAGATTGGACTGCAAGAGGAGAATGTAGACATATGGGAAAATTATACGCAAAATCTAAGAAGTTGCTTCATAAATCTGAATGATTAAGATTATTATCTCATTTGGTGTTTGAACCTTACAACCAAGTATGATGCTAGACTAGGATGTAAGGCCCTAGCTCTTAAGGGTAATGATAGTCCCAAACCTAGGTGGGAAAGGCTTCTATGGAAATTCAAATTCTCATCCAAATCAAAACTCTTTATGTGGTTGTTGTTAAACAACAAATACTTAACATGGACCATCCTTCAAAAAATGAGCTACGAGGGACCGAGACAATGTTGTCTTTGCAAAGTTGACTTGAAAACAAACTCTCTTCTTATTATGATCTATGCCTATACTCTTGAAGTCTTGTAGTGTTTGACTAGTTTAAACAATTCTTGGAAGGGAAAATCCATTGAAGAAGCCCTCAAGAACTGGTGTATGAACAAATCCACAAAGAGGTATAAATATCTACCTCTAAACTTGGCATGGGGAATCTAACTAGTTCACAATTCTAGGATCTTTGAGGATAAGGACACCATGGTTTTGAAATCTGTTATCCAAAGCCTAAACATCCTCTCTAGAGTCTACATTTCCCCATTGAAAAAAATGATGTATCTCAAAACACTCCCATAAAGAAGTCATAAATAAATACTTGCCTTGGGATTTTTTTGATGCAGCCTCCGAAGGATCCCCCGCAAAGGTGGGGCATGGGAGAATCTACATCTATCTCCCACTCATGACATCTATTTTAAGGCTGGATTGGGATGCAACTTAAATAACTTCCGTGAGCTCATGGCTCTACAACTAGTCTTAATTCTAACTCAAGAACAAGGAATTTCTCAAATTCAAACCCATGGATACTTTCTTCTTGTGATTCAATGGATGAAAGGAGAATTTAATTTACACAAATTCACTCTACAAACTCTTTTTCATGACATTTTGCTACTAAAACTAGCCTTCTCTCACATCTCTTTCTCACATGTTTATAGGGATAGGAACAATGAATTAGATAGGCTATCTAAGGATGGAGTGGTGCTAGAAAATGGGATTTGGAAAATCACTAATAACACCCATACACACTCCTTTGAATATGATCATGCCCCTTGGTTGTAAGTTTGCTTGGCTAACTTTTGAGCTACATGATCGGTGCCTCTTCATGGAAAGACCGAATGAACTCCTTCAAGTGGATTGGTTGACCTCTCTCAGTGGGCTAGTTGAACTCTCTTAGTGTATAACAATGATTATACTTTGTTGGAAGTTTTGATGAGAATTATATATGATGATTCACTAGTATAGATCCTAGTCTAAGTTTATTTGGAAAAAAAAAATGGAATTGTAAGAAACAATCTTTTGACTAAAGTTATAGCCCTGTAAAGATAATTTTTTAATGGTCTCTCATCATTTACCATTGTAATCCTATTTTATAAATAAGATTACTATTTTTTTTCAATGAAAAATAAAACTTTCGAAGCTTGTCTGCGATGTAGCACCCTTCAAGGTCCTAACCCTTTAATGGGTGCTATAAATTACTTATTTATCTATCTATCTTTCTACTTTATGTTTTATAACAATTTACAACAATATGGTCTTATATTACTAGCTCACAATTGTAATATAAGTAGGGAGGATAATATGGGGTACCAAGGGAGGTACCTAAGGTGATAACGAATGTAATGCAACCATAATCATGAAATATTCCCACTTGGTAGTTCATGGGTAATAAATAGGTCCATTGGATAGTTAAGAGGAAATAATACAATAATAAGGGGTAGTTAGCATAAACCCCTCATAATACTCATGAGAAAGTATAAATATACATTAGTATCATTGTATTGGATGTGTTGGATGTATTGTCTTGTAGTAAGCATGGCTTGTGAAGTGATTCTTTCCATAAGGAGTATTTGATGGTATTACCCTACCTTGAGTGTTCTTTTGTATATTTTTATGTTGTTTATGACATGATTATTTTGATATATTTGAAGTTTAAGGGATTATTTCTAAATTTAAGGGCTATAATATCTCATATATTTATCAAGGTTTACTACAAGTGGTATTAACGCTCTTTCTTGGAAGATTTGTTTTTCCCTTTTGTGGATTTTTGAAGGAAAAAAGAGGGTGGAAACATTCAAATCAATTTCTGAAATTTTTCGTGTAGAATTTGAAGAAACCAACAATAGATCCGAGTTCCTCTAAAAAAAATACCCAATTTCAGAAATAAATAAATAAATAAATGTCCAAATCAAAGTCTAGGAAGTGAAGCTATCGTTGATTTAAAATTAGTTGTTTTAGTGTTTTTCTGGTGACGGTCGTGTAGTTTGAAGATCACATATCTTTAGATAGAGTTCCTAGCTTTCGGTCAAACCAATGCCAGTAGTGGCAGAGTGGCCATGACATTTCATAATTGTGGTCATAATAGCCAAGAAGTATGCACTCTACATGTCATTAATCATGTAATAGGGAGTGGAAAATGAGGGTTTGACCTTCTAAGCATTTTAATGTCTTCCAATCATTTTTTACACATCTCATCATATATTGCCACCTACTTCTTGGTAGCCTTGATATTGAATAAAATGAATTTGTTCTTTCCATCCCATTCATCCTCATCTACAATGTCAATGATCACTTAGTATTATTCAGTTTTTACAAGGAAAAAATTTATTAATTAAAAAACACAATTATAACCATATATATGGCAAAAAGTATATTACTTCTCATAACCCTCATTTCCCCATTTTTCTGGAGTTTCTCCCCTTCCAATAGTTCTTTGTCATGATCACCATCCTACATGATTGGAGCATCTACATGCATTTGTTTCAGGAACTCGAACATAAAAAATAAAGATTCGTTAACAATGTGCCCTTCAACCATACACCTCGACAGACGTGTTCATTGCCTTATAAACCTCTTAAGTGTTTTCATACACCTCTTTAGGAAAAACATCCATCTACAACTCACCACACTAACTAATTGAATACCTTTGACAAAATGTACCAAAACTATGACATTGAAAAAATCTAAGACTTGTTAAAAGATTATAAGTTCTAACTTATTGCAATTCCTTATTTATTTGAGAGTAAGTATTCTCAATGTAAATTTGTAAAGAAACCATAATAATAACTCACTATTTATTATAACACCTTCTAACATATTTGTAACACAACCATAATAACAACATTGATGTCGATATTCTTATTCTTATCGTTGTATTTATTTTTATTTTATTGATTTTCTTTGTCACTTCATTAAAATCATCCTTCTTAATTCCAAAATATAAAAAACACTAGTCAGAATTTCATCAAGTAATTTGAAAAGCATAAGACTTCGTAAACTTGTTAGAATTGTGTGGTAGGAACTATGTTATCATGCACTTCTTATTTTAATGATGATTTTTTTTAACCATGTCTTTAAATTCTACTAAATTTACTTTAGACTTGCATTTGGTCCCATATGTAAGTAATGCATGCCTTTTTATGTATGTGAGATTATCTATTGACATGAATTAAATAACCTAGGAAGGGTAAAAATATATATAGGAATTTGAACATTGACAATAGATATAAAATGCCCCTTACTTTACTATTGAATCACGACCCCATTCACTCTAGAAATCGTAAAATATTAACTTTTCTCTCACGAAGGCCCATGGGAAATATATTGCAAACTACATGCTTCCAAAAACCACCTTGCAAACTACATGCTTCCAAAAACCACCCGTTGAATTTACAATAATATCTAGAATCAAATTATAAGCACTTTTCACATTTAAAAGTCATCGTTAAATTTGAGATATTAAATGAAGCAAACACATCTCATGAGCTTCGAAAGTCATCCTTTAACTAGAAGAAACACGCATGGGGTGTTTATTTCATCTCACGAACTATGGAAGTCCACCTCCAATTAAGAGGCAGCAAGTAAGGGGTATTCATTTTGTCAAATTCGTATAGGAATTGCACATAACCTCGACCATAATTGTAAGTTTTGGCACACACAAAAGCACAAGCTCAAAGTGTAACCGAAAATAATTGAATCCTGGTGAGGAAATGAAATTGTTCCACTTTCACCAATTTAGTTATTTTCATAGGACATCAAGTTTATTTTGACATAAGCCAACTTTTTTGTATTGGCTTCCATTTATCATGTTTTATCATGTTGTGGTTAACATACCTAACTCTACTTAGGAGTGAGTGCAATCAATAACATTACAATTGCAATCATGTGGCTAAAAAAATTTAGATTTTTGGACATTCCAGTTTACTTATAAACTGGATAAAAAGCCTCATTCAATTAACAAATATCTTTCTTAGGCCAAATAGTGACCAATTGAAATTGGTGGAAATTTATTTTGAAGTAATTTTTTTCACCCACATCATTTTATAAATGAAATTTAATGTTAAATTTTCATTTAATTTAAACATTTTACAAATTATTTTATATTGGTAGAATTGTAAAGAGTAATAGTTAATATTGCAAAATCAAATTATAATATGGGTATTAAATCTATTTTTACATTAAAGGGGTGGTAGAGAACAAGTTGACTTTAATCATCATTAATATTAAAAATAAAATTGCAATCCGACACATTGGCTATTGAAGTTGCTAATCTCGATAAAGGAACCTTGACAAAAAATGAGGATTAATATATTTTACCATCCCCTAAGTTGTTGAAGATAAGCTTCAAGATCAGTTTGTAATAAATTATGTGCAGTCTGAGATAAATGTCTTGCAAACTGTTTTGACTTTCACCCATGACAAATGTTGATCCTCTTTAATAGATTTTAGCTAGTCACCAACAATTTAATGCATGTGGTTGTGGTGGGTAAGATAGTTTGCAGCTTTGTTTCTTATATGTAGTGGAGATCTGTTCATCTTTAGATAGTAGAAAAGAAGTAGAGGATATTAGTGGAGAAGAAGAAGAATTGGATAGTAGAAAAGAAGTAGAGGATATTAGTGGAGAAGAAGAAGAATTGAATGTGCAAACACTAAATGTAATTGAACATTGCTTTCAATATAAATATGGTTTTTATTGCAATTACAACACTCTAGAATACTCCATTTGATACTATGTTTTGTGTAGAGGATATTAGTGGAGAAGAAGATGAATTGGATGTGCAAACATTGAATGTAATTGAACATTGATTTCAATATAAATATGGTTTTTCTTGCAATTACAACACTTTGGAATACTTTGTTTTATACTATGTTTTGTACTTTGTTTTGTACTCTGTTTTGTCCTGTTTTCTTTCATACTTTGCTTCTTTTCCCACATAAGTTTCTTATGGTACATCTCATGAGTTAAGGCAGCCTCTTCAACACTTAGTAACCATGTGGCAAAATCCATTACAACCTTGTTTAATGGCAGGGAGAGGATTGGAAAGGACATCAATGCATCCCATTCACATACGAGCATTCATTCATGTTCAAGATTTTGAATCTACCATCATGGATTACTATGAGTGATGTGGGATTATGCTCCAATCCTTATTTAGATTTGGAAAAGGAAATTGAAAAACAAGTAGACATTTTGGAACCAATTGGGATCTCGAGCTTTTTTGTTTGTTGCACGCTATTTATATCTTTCATATTTAAGCCAAATTCTAGCATATCTTTCATCTCTAGAAGCAATGGACTATTGAGAAGGAATGAAGAGGGAATTCAGGGGAATATGACCTCTTTGTTTTTAGTGACCTCTAAGGTACAAGACAATGAACACAATTACACTTACCGTAATGCATCAATTATGAATGAACTGGTTCAATATAGGAAAAAAGATTGATATCCTGGAAGAAGAACGTGCCATGTTAAGGAACGTGATCATAAATGTTGGAAAATATACTTAGTCTACAACATCAAACCAAATGGATTCATAATTTTGTGTAGGAGGATCATAAGGATGAGGAAACAATGCATTAGTTGAAGGATTCTGTGGAAATAGAGCATCAAAGTTCTCTTCCTTCTAATGTGGAAGAAGAGGAGGCCTATAATCACCATGTAATTCACTAAGTCCTTATGTTTTTCCTTGACAAATCTACTTAGTAATCCCTCTTAAAGGAGTTTCCTCCCACATGCAAGATTGAAACTACTTTAATACAACTTGACATACACAAAGGGCCCCAAATTGATCATAATGCATAACAATATAGGATTGAAGATGATTTTCAAAGACCAAATTATTAAATTCATGCACAACATAATTAAATACATTATAAGCCATAACACATTCAATTTTATCATTCAATAAGCCATGGTTACATTCATTACAAGTACATAATCAAACTTCTTGTTCTCTCTATCAACCTAAAGGCCTTGTCTACCCTATTATATTGATCACTCTCTAAAATCCTAGATGTCCTTTCTAAATCTCAAATTCCCCCTTTATAGACAACTTCAAAAATATTTAACCAAACTACTATAAATAGAATGCCAACCATACTAGTTTCATTGTAAGTGAATTGTCAACCAATTTTAATGTTAGAAAAAACATGATTGCGAAGCAATTAAATAGAAGCAAATGCATAAATAAGACACAGAAGATACACAATACAATAGAGACACAGATATATGTGGTTCACCCAGTGTGGGATACGTCCACCAGAGAAATTGCAAGGTCCTTCCTTTTTATTATCCAACAAATGAAGGGATACAAACAACAAAACACCCGTTGTAACTTCCTCTTCTTTCTCTCACTGTCTCCTCTCTCAGAATACAATATTCGCAATGATACATAGCTGCAATACATTTCCCTCATAAAAGAGGGTTTCCTTCTAGGGAAAAAAACCCTAACATAACTTCTACTATCAGATCTATGACCTTATAATGAACAGTCTAGATTTACTATGAAATTACAATATACATTTACAAGGAATTTTTTTCTTCGAGGGCCCACTTGCCCCCAGACCTCGCAGGGGGGGAAAGCCCCCCCTGTAACCCCCCTGCATGGAGGGGTGTGCAGTATTCATGAGGTATAAACACGACTGAAAATAAAGAGCTATGAAACAGGAAGATAATCAGGCTCCACAACCAACAATCTCCCACTTGGAGACTAATCAGAACAACTCCACTGTAGTTGTACCTGCTAGACTATACTCCACCTTGGACCTAGAAAATTTCTCATCTTCACCTTCATTATTGAAGACCAACTGAAACTAAGCAAGAACTCAGTTTCTCCGTGGTTACTCCCTTTGTTAACATGTCTACGAGATTCTGGCTAGTGTGTATCTTTTCCAACTTCAAATGTTCATCTTCCAAGACAGATCATATAAAATGGTACCTTAGTTGTATATTCTTAGTCTTCGAATGGAACGCTGGATTCTTTGCAATACAAATGAAACTCTCGTTGTCACAGTACAACCTGTTATTCTCTTGCTTCTTTCTCAATTCCTCCTTAAAACTTGGTAACCAAATCATCTCTTTACTAGTCTCTGTAGCAACAACATACTCTGTCTCTGTTGTTGAAAGTGCAACAATATTTTTCAATTTCAAAATCCAACTTACTGTTGTTCCACCTACAGTAAAAACATACCTTGTGGTGCTCCTCCTGTTATCTTTATCACCTACCATATATGAATCAACATATCCCTGTAGAACAGTGTCTGAACCTCCAAAACATAATGCATGAGTAGCAGTACCTTTCAAATACCTGATAATCCACTTTACTGCCTCCCGATGTTCTTTACCTCGATTGTTCATATACCTACTCACAACTCCCACTGCATGTGCAATATCTGGTCTTATGCAAACCATCACATACATCAAGCTGCCAACTGTTGATGAATAAGGGACCCTAGACATGTATTCTATCTCCTCCTGTGTCTTG
>CBVK0101518534.1:0-17486 GCA_900067695.1 Picea abies
TCAAGGTACCTACCGCAAAAGAAAAAAAATGTCTATTAATATTATTTTATTATTTTCTAGTCAATTTAATTTATAGAAATCAACATTAGAACTCAACTGATTTATGTCCATCCATATATTATTTTCTTGTCTTCTACATTAATTTAATTTATGAAAATTAACACTAGAACTCATCTCATTTATGTCCATCCATTGAATAAAAAATTTAAATCGCTGATTGTTGATGTAATATAAAATATTATTATTATTATTAATATAAACTATTTGATTGTTACATCAACTATTTTAAAGCGGAGGGTGTTAAAAACAAATGAACTAGACAATCAAATAGTTTATATTACATCAACTATTTGAAGGTTCAGAGGCTTTGTGACAGCAGGGAACAAGGTGGAAACAGTCTTGGAAGCAGCCCAACCTCACCACAAAAAATACTGAAATGGAACCCCTCCAGCCCAATCCAAAAAATCCTAAAATGGAACCCCTCCAACTCCCAATTTTGCACTCTCCAACCCCAAGAATGGTTCTCATGCAACTATCTAAAACAACGTATTGTGTACCGACCAACATTCATTTTTGTAAATTGAATTGCATTGTAAATTTTAAAAACTAGCATTATAAATTTTCCAAAACCAAATGTATCACAAAATATTCTTCTAGCTGTTGTATGTATCACAAAAAAAATTGCACTTTTCTTGGATTGCAATTCCCGGTATGAAAGGGATCCATTGAAGAAACTGTATACAGAAAGAATGAATTATATTAGCTACCCATAGCTGGGCAAAAAAGTGATTAAACTATGACATCATAAGGTTCATACGGCCCCAAGAATGGAATTATCAAAAAGAAATGCCACAAAAGTCTTCTTGGACTAGAGGCCTATGTAAGAAGTGAACCTAAAGAAAAAAAACTCTAGGAGACAGACCAACATAATGGCTCATACGCTCTCTACCAGGACTAGAAAACAATGTTTAGTAATGCAACTGGAATATAACTCTGAAACAGTGTTTTGTATTGACAAACGAAAGAGTAAAAACCATGGAATGGGTTAAACAGGATGTGTCCTGAAATTCAAATTGTTTGGCAGAGTTTTCTTATGGACCAAACGAATGTTAATATCAAAGCATATATTTTTAATGAGACCATTTTCCACTTACAAAAACCCTATAAACTACAAACTTTGCTCAACTAAAGTCACAATCAAATTTGTGTCTTGGCCTAATGAGAGCACCTCAAACTGTAATGTGAAAACTCAACAATATAGGGATGTCTTGGCCCAAGTTCAAGCTATGACTAACTATAATGTTCCCAAGTATATCTACAAGAACTTTGTGGTTTATTTCCTTTGTTTTTGTGGTATTTTTCTGAACAGTTTGTTGTTTTTTCCTTCTTAGTTGAGATGGGATAGTTTTGTGTGGTTTTAAAGCAAGTAAATGATGGAAATACAACAAATAACAGATACACAATGTGATGCAATAGAAATCAGACAAGAAATAGCCAAAAATATCTCATATATGTATTTTATTTAAATATATAGTTGACCTCAGTACAAGAGATGGGAAGATATGGAATAGAGATGGAAGAATAATGTGAGTGGTTGAGAATAGATCCAATATACAATGATAATAGTGAGAGATGGCCTCTCATGGACTCCCAACTGCAGTAACATGAGAAGAAATATCAATTTCTTTCCCTTTTATTTTCTGGGTGGTTGTTCTAGCTGAGTTGCACCCCCCTCTGGCTAGAAGCCCTCCTAGGAAATTCGACCCTACTTATTCTGGCCTCGAAACTCCTTGAAAATGATGAAAATATATATATCTGTAGATTCTAGGATCATAAGAAGAGATTCCCTGGTTGTAGCTACATATATGACCATCCAAAGCTATGTATTTCCCAGATCAAGTGTGCCCTCCTTTAGAAATTTTCCCAACTAGAGGAGATAATGGATATGCATATATAAACCGTCAATGATTGATGAGAAAAGGATCCCTAATGATGTAAAACCCCTTTGGAACAATATTTACTTCATATCCTCAACCTCCTAGCCAAATTGAACTCTTCTTCCTTCAGTAGTGCACCCTAAACTTGTAGAAAAACCCCATATCTGCACCCTTGTTCCACAATCCAACACTGAAACAGTTCTGGACTTAATAGAATGATGAGGGTGGGATATTTCACCACCTTGACCAAGCTTGGATCAAGAATAGAGGAATCATTCACCTCCTTGTTGATCTCTAGGGTTTGTTTACTCAAAACCCTCAAAACGTCTAAGCTGTAGAGCTCAAGATGCAAAGTCAGAAAATGATAAGAATGAGGAGTGAGGTGCCCTCCTGAATTTTCTACCTCATCTTCTAATTTTCACTTAAATTATTTTATTGGATTCTAAGGTCATTTAATTTATTTTCTCAACTCAGTCAATTATCTTTTAATTTCCTTTTTTAGCCAAAGTCGCTTTAATAATATAACGTTAACACCTTAGTGACCATTTAGCCTCTTATTCCCCTTTTTCAATGAGACTATAGCCTAGGGGGGGAAACTAGACTACTAAGTCTCCCAAGATTCCTATCACTTGGAGGGGGACATTACATTCTCCCCAACTAGTAATTGCCTTCCCACAAGCAATTATGAATCTGAATTTTGTATAACCTATTCACCTTCCCAAGTGGCATCCTCTATCGAATTTTTTTTCCATTTAATCAGATATTCCTTGATATTCATGTTCCTTATCATTTTCTCCCTCACCTCCAAGATCTCTTATGGTATCAAAATCAGTTTCCCTTCATTATCTACTGGAGGTAACTCCTCATTAGTGACAATATGTTGTCTCAATTCCCTTTAAAGGCATGATACATGGAAGATATTATGAATTTTACTTCCATGTGGCAACTCTATCTCATATGCTACTACCCCCACCTTCCTCTTCACCATGTATGGCCCATAAAAGCAAGGTTTTAACTTCTCAGGTCCTTTTTTTTATGAATGTTTTCCTGTATGGTTGGAGCCTCAGATAGACTAAGTCCCCCACCTCGAAACTATGCTCCACTCTGTGTTTATCTGCATATAACTTATGTTGGTTTTGGGCCCTTTGAAAGTAATATTTGAGCTCTTTAAGTATGTATTGGATTTGTTGTATCCACTCCTTAGCCATAGTATATCTACTTCTCCAAACACAATCTCTACAAAAGTGAGAGGATCATAACTATATAAGGCTATAAAAGGAGACATACCAATGGACATGTGGTAAGTGATGTTGTAGCAATATTCACCCAAGTGTAGCCACTTGACCCATGCTCTATGTTTCCCTTTCACATAGTTTCGGAGATATCCTTCCACCCACTTGTTGAACATTTTAGTTTGGCCATCTGTTTTTGGATGATAGATAGTGTTGGAGGTTAACTATGTACCAACTAGTCGAAATAGCTCCTGCCAAAATGTGCTCATGAATCTATTGTCCCTGTCACTCACAATAGTCATGGACAACCCATGCAACCTGAAGACTTCCCTAAATAATAAATCTACCACTTGAGATGCTCTATATTATATGGATATGGAAAAAAGTGAGAAAACTTGGTTAAGCAATCTACCACCACAAAGATGCAATCCTTACCCTGTGCCTTGGGCAATCCTGTAATGAAATCCATGGATAAAATTTCCCATTTGTGCTATGGAATGGGAAGAGGTTGTAATAGGCCTACTGAGTGGGTGTGTCCATACTTGTTTTGTTGACATGTGATACACTCCTTGATGTGGCACATGACATCCTCCTTGAGACCTTTCCAAGAAAATATTTCTCTAATCTTCCTCTACACCTTGAGGAACCCTTGATTCCTTGCTAATGGTGATTTATGGAATGCTTACAATACCCTCTTCTTGAACAATGATTCATGAACCAAATGAATCCTCCCCTTATAATATATGATTTCATCCACAATCATGTACCTATAATCCTGGACCTGTCCATCCATCAACTTGCATGCAAACTTATTTTTTGAATATTCTACCAATAAATGTGATTTCCAATCACTCTGACATGGAATAGGTTGAGGGTCTTCTAGATAAGGCATCTACCAACACATTGTTTTTTACCTTGACAAACTCTATGCCAAAGTTGTAGAGCTATAGGCTTGGATCTTCATCACCCACTTCTATTTCCTCTCATTGAGATCCTTCTTCTCTAGAAAGTGATGGAGGCTGTTATGATCTGTTCTGACCAAAACAAATTCTCCCACCAAGTATTGTCTGAATTTGGATAGAGCATGCATTATAGCTAGCATATATTTGTATAAATGGTGTATAGTATCTCATGACCTCTTAGTTTTCAGATTTTAAATGCAATAGGGTGTCTATTCTGCATGAGTACAACTCCAATTCCTTCCCCTGATGCATCACACTCTAATATAAATCGTTGTGAGAAATATGGTAAAGACAAAACTTAACAAGTGCTCATTACCTTCTTCATTTTTTCAAAAGTCAATTGGGCTTCATTACTCCACTTGAGTATTCCCTTTTTGGTCACATCAATCAATGGTGTGCATAGTTGAGAGAAACCTTTAACAAACCTCCTGTAATCGTTGCAAATCCCAAGGAACCCCTTGAGCTCTATAAGTGTTTTGGGAATGAGCCAATCAATTATGGCTTGGATCTTTTGCTCGTGAACCTATACCCCTTGTGCTCCAATGATGTGACCCAAGTATTTAACTTCAGTCATCCCAAAATAAAATTTGGATTCCTTGGCACACAATGCTTGTTCTTCCATGATGATTAAGACCTCATCCACATTCTTGAGATGATATTCCCATGTCTTATTGTATATCAACAAATCATGAAAGAAAACCAGTAGGAATTTCCTTAGTTTTTTATTGAATATATGGTTCATGTAGGATTGAAAGGTGGTTGGTGCATTGGTCATCCCAAAAGGTATGACCAAGAATTCATAATGTCCATAGTGGCATATGAAAGTTTTCTTTAGTATATCATGTTCCCTCATCTGGATTTGATGGTATCCAGATCACAAATCAATCTTGGTGAAATACACTGCACCATGTAGCTCATCCAATAGATCATCTATACTGGGAATGGGAAACCTATTTTTTATGGTTTTCTTATTCAAAGCCTTGTAGTCAATACACATGTGCATGGTACCATCCTTTTTCTTGAGCAATACAACTGAAGATGCAAAAGGGATAGAACTTGGTCTAATATGCCCCATGTCCAATAACTCTTTGATATATTTTTCTATTTCATCCTTGAACTTCTTGGGATGCCTGTATGGTGTGGTGATGATTGGTTTGGCTCCTTCCTTAAACTCTATGACGTGCTAAAATCCCCTATCTAGTGGTTTTCGTGGGGTAATTTTCCCAAAAACCTTCTCATTCTTATCAATTATCCCTTGTATATCATGTGGATAATATTGCCACTTTCCTTGATTGTTTTGGGTGACTACCAAACACTATGTTGCATAAGCCACATCCCCATTCCTGAAAACAACCTCCATGCACTTTTCTGAGACCACCTTGGGTGTATTCTCTACCATTCCCTCCAAGGTTACCCTCTTTCCTTCTTCAAAATTGAAGAACATCTCCATGGTCTTGTAGTTGGTAGTGATAGGTCCCAAGGTGCTAAGCCATTGTACTCCAAGTATTAAATTAGTGTTTGGAAGATCCATCACATAAAAATCCTAAGTCAAAATGTGCCTACCCAAATTAAGGCTCATCTGAGGAATATACATGTCACAAGGCATGGTGCGCCCTCCTGCTACCTCCACCAAAAATCCCTCAAACTCAACAGTGGATAGATGTCTCTTATTCACCAAAGCAGCATCAATGAAATTATGGGAGGCCCCACCATCAATAAGCAATCTGACCCTTTTTCCTTGGAGGACTCCTCTTATACTGAAGGTACTAAACCTTTTCACCCCAATGATGGATGCTATAACAACCTTCTTAATCCCAAGTTGCTTGTGCATTGTCTCCTCTTCACCATCCTCTTGTGTGTGATCTTCATCTGTTTGGGATACCTCCATATTTTGAATATGTCCAACCTCATATTCCTCCTCCTCACTATCTGAGAGTACCTCCATGTAGTGTATTTTCCCTTTTATGGTACATCTATGCCCTTGTTCCAAGGCTCCTTACAAGTATAACAGATTTTTTTCCTTCTCAACTCTCTTATGGTGGATTCATCTAGTCTCCCTTTGCCTTTATTTTCAAATTTTTATTCCCTTCCTCTTGGAACAAGAGGTGGTCATGGAGTGAATTTGTTTTTCTAAGTATCCCTTGCCAAATCCCTGGTCCTCCAAATCACATCCTATAAATTGGTGGGCTTAAAATCCTTGACCCACCCACGCAAGGGCTCTGTTATCCCTTAAAAAAAAAACATCATTATTCTATACTTTGATACATCTAGGACCATCACTGTTATCCTTTGAAATTCCTCTATGAATGTTTCAACTAATCCTATATATCTAAGTTGGGTGAGCTCTCTAAAGTGAAGTTCTAGATCATCCTAATCAAATCTGTCCAAGAGCCTCTGTGTGAATTCCCTATAGGAATTGACATGCTCATGCCCTAGGGTAGTCATCCCATGGTCCCACCACTCATGGGCTTTACCCTCCAAATATAGTGTAGAAAATTTGATGGCAACCAACTCCATCATGTGATTTAGTTGCAGGTATGCATCCAACTTTTGTACCCAAGCCTTGGCAGATGATTTGGTTGATCCATCAAAGGGTGAGATCTCAATATTTCTTTATTTTCACCCTAGATTGAAATTTCCCCTATGAAACTCCATGGGCCTTCCTTTGTATTTGATTCCACAATACTCTGACAGTGTGACCTGCCTCCTGAAACCTACGCTTAAAGTTGCATATTCTCTTGTGTACTCTTCAAAGTTGTCTTCTACCTCAACACAACCCTGCAAATATTTTTGATGTGTATCCAAGAAACTAGGGATATAAGGCATAGGTGTGTCCTTTCTATTTCATGGAATCTTGTTATTTGCACCTCCAAATAGGCTTTTCCCCTCATTGTGGGTCTAGTGACTAGTCTTTGCATGATACCTCCTTCCTCTATGGGATCCACTAGCCCCATTTTTACCCCCAATATTTTTTGGCTCTCTACCATGAGTCACGTGCATGCGAAGATAAATAATCTTATCTTGCCCTTCTTTTAGGGTGGTATTTATATCTAACAAGGTTGTTTTGAGATCATTTTGTCCCCTTGAAAAGTGCTCGTATGTCTCTTGCATGTGATGTTGTAATTCAAACTATGTCCTGTCAATGGAGTGCTTCATTTCCTGAACCAATTTCGCCCAAAATTCCTTATCATTACCATCTCATGTTTCCTATCTCTCCCCCATGCTTCCTTTTGTCTCTTCTCCCTCTGATGTATCTGGGATAGCATGTCCTCCTTGACTCCTCGTTCTAGCCATTAATTAAATTGCAAACTGGAAATGATCCTTGCTCTGATACCATTGTAATGTTCCCAAGTAGATCTAGTAGGAACTTTGTGGTTTATTTCCTTTCTTTTTGTGGTATTTTTGTTAACAGTTTGTTGTTTTTACCTTCTTAGTTGCGTTGGGATAAATTTATGGGGTTTTATAGCAAGTAAATTATGGAAATACAACAACCTATAGATACACAACTAAATGCAATAGAAATAACATAAACAACCACAAATACCTCAGATCTATATTTTATTTAAATATATAGTTGACCTCAATACAAGATATGGGAAGATATGGAATAGAGATGGAAGAATAATGTGAGTGGTTGAGAACAACTCCAAGATACAATGATAATAGTGATATATGGCCTCTCTTAGACTCCAAACTGTAGAAACAAGAGAAGAAAGATCATTTTTTTCCCTTCTATCTTCTAGGTTGTTGTTCTGGATGAGTTGCACCCCCCTCTGGATGGAAGCCCTCCTAGGAAATTTGGCCCTGCTTATTCTGGCCTCAAAACTCCTGGAAAATGATGCAAATATATATATTTGGATATGTTAGGCTAATAGGAAGATATTCCCTAGTTGTAACTACGTATCTAACCTTGTAAAGCTTTGTATCTCTCAGAATGTGTGTGCCCTCCTTAAACAATTCACCCAGCTAGAAGAAATAATGAATATGCATAGGTAAACCCTCAATGACTACTGAGAAAAGGTTCCCTAATGATGGAAAAACCTTCTGGAACAAGATTTAATTCATATCCTCAAACTCCTAGCAAAATCAAACTCTCCTTCCTTTAGTAATACGCCCCAAACCTATAGAAAAACCCCAGATCCGTGCCCTTGCTCTAGAATCCACCACTGAAATTGTTCTGAACTGAATAGAATGGTGAGGGTGGGATCTTTAACCACCTTGGAAAATCTTGGATCAAGAACATAGGAATATTTCACCTCCTTGTTGATCTCTATGGTTTGTTTACTTAAAACCCTCAAAATGTCTAAGATGCAGAGCTCACGATGCAAAGTGAGAAAATGACAAGAATGAGGAGTGATGTGCCCTCCTCTCCTTTTCTACTTTAGCTTCTAATTTTCACTTAAATTATTTGATTGGCTTCTAAGGCCATTTACTTTATTTTCTCAACTTATCCAATTAGCTTTCATTTTCCTTTTTATCCAAAGTCACTTTAATATTATAACTTTAACACCTTAGTGACCATTTAGCCTCTTAGTCCCCTTTTTAAATGAGACTATAGCCTAGGGGGAACAAATATAATACTAATTCTCCTAAGATTCATGTCACTTGGAGGGGGACATTACACTAACATTGTTGGGTATGGCTTGTGGACATATGCACTTAGCCTAGGGATTATAGTGGTAGAAAGTAGGATTTATCTTTGGACCCCTCCTTGGTAAACCCTTGATTGTTACCGATTCCTCTACATGCAAGAAAAGGTCACAATAAACGCTCTTTACAAATTTTCACCCTTCTCAAATCATATATTTGGAACCATATTCAATTATTGAGATGTGCATTTTTAGGGGCCATACAAGCTATATAAATCTAGTGCCATTCCTTCTAGTTAGAGAGCTAATAGCCTTAACCCTTGATGTAGCAATTTATCCAGTGCCAACAATCATTTTGGCACTAGGACTTTCATATGCAGCATGGCTAGTAGTAGTAGTTTCTATTCATATAAGCATTCTTGCAGATAATGTTTTCTCTTTCTAATGTCGGATTGTGTTTTTTAGTCCATAAATTGAGGTTTATGATGGATCTTAGACTAAGCATATTAATTCAAGTGGATCTGACCTAATTGTCATAGATCAACTCTCTAAAAGAGATATTTTTGTAGATATGAGTTGGATTAATGGAAATATTTAGGTTCGAACCTTGGGATTTGAGGAGGGAAGAAGAAGAATCACAAAGAGTGAACCAAGAGACTCAAGATCACATATCTTCCTATACCAAGTGAAGATAAACCACGAAAGCTAAGGGATCATGGCCTCCAAAAGAGATTATATGTGCTAATTATCAGAAATCACGACCTCCAATTGCAGAAAATTTAGAGCGAGATGTTTAGATATCTAAACCATGATATTATGAGGAGGTGTAAATTGTAATTAATAAGTTTCACAAGATCCTTCTCCTATTCCCATTTATTGTTCACTTCCATTCTATCTCCTTATCTTGATATGAGAAATACACCACATTTATCAAAGGCTTTCAAGGGAAGACATAGCAAAGTAACCTTAGATACTTTTTGTGAATATATAGAATCATTAGAGAAACAAAGGGTAGAAAGAGATGCTAAACTTCCGATAAAGTTAGAGATAAAGTTTGATATTAAATTCACAATATTCATAAACAAATACACAATAAAATAAGAAAATTAGAGGATATGTTAGTGACGATGAAGATTAGACTACAAAAAATAGAAAAAGAGTATCAAGGAACAAAACAACTTGTTAACAAGTTATTTTAGTGAGGAATAATTAAAGCGGGTTTAAGTTGGGTCAATGAGATTTTAAGTCCCAACCATTGATCTAGAGGGAAGATCCAATGGTTGGGATCTCTCATGAGTTAGGGGACCCACTCAGACCCTAGACCAAAAAGGGAAAATATTATCATGTGTGTGTTATCGAGTAGTGTGGAGGAGAGACACATGATGGCCACAGAAATAGAGTGAGATGAGCTCATATTCTTTAGGAAATACTCGCATCAGTGAAGGTCAACCCTTATGAGAGATCTACAACAAGATAGCACAGTAAAAGGGGTTGAGTAGGACCACAACAACATTTTGTTGAAGCTACTACAAGAAGAGAGAAGGTCGAGCTAGGGTGCTTCTGTCACTTCTGATAGACTGTAGAGGGAAAACCAAACTGTACCAAATCGTACGAGTCCATACAATACGTATATGTACTATAACTCCAAGGGAAGTAAGAAGTCTGCAGTCTTTTTTCTTGTAATCTCTATCAAAAAAATAAAATGTGATTCATATTGTGCAAGCTATGGGGAGTTATCTTGTTGCAATGTTATTTTAGATAAGTGTATGTTTATCCTTTATCATTAATACAATTAACCTAGGAAGGTGACATTGATAATTTAAAATATTGTTGAATGAAGAGTAGGATGAAGGTGCTAGAAGAAAATATAAGTGATATTGGTCCTAAATGGTCTCAACAATAAAATGGATATCAAACCCATTAATGAGGAAATGAAGTTAATAGAATTATACCACCATCACAACAAAAGATCTTTAAAGCTCATAATGTTTTGTCTAAAAGAGAATGAAGGAGAGGACACACTAAAAATAGTCAAAGAAGAGCTACAAAACAAGTTGTAAATTGAAACAATATGTCTCATAGAAGTAAAAAGTTTGGGAAAAATAATGGAACATAAAATAGGTCAATGCATGTTAACGTAAGCTCTACTAACCATAAATATGACTATTTTCCTTCATGTCTAAAAGGGTCGGGAATATATATAAATGAGGATCTCATTCTAGTAGATCAAGCTAAATTATAGAACAAAGTTCAAAAGGTAAAAGAAGCTAGGAATGAAAGAAAATTGGCAATAATTGGAAAAATAACAACAATTATTAGATATAAATCCCAAAAAATATACATGCATTTAGCAAACTTTGGGTAACGGTTCCAAGTTAAGTTGGATCTTTCCTGAAATTGATATTATATTGTTTGTTGAAACTTGGGAACATGAAGAATATACGGTTCCTAACATAGAGGGATTTGTCACGTGGTCAATATAGAACTTGAGATCCTCTCACAAAATCATTGGAGGCATAGCTTGTTACATAAGGAAGAACATTTCTAATTATATTAAATTTCACAAGAAAGACACTTTCAATAAGTACATATGGGTGAATATTTTAGACATAAATACTAAAATGATCTATTTAACAATCTATTACTTTGCACCTATAAATTCTATCTTTTATAAGAAAAATATTTTAGATATAAATTGCATATACAATTACTTAGAATAGTATATCTCTAATCTAAGAAATGAAGGTAACATCCTCTTTTTAAGGGGATTTAATGCTAGAACAAGAAGTAACCAAGTTATAATCCCGAACAACATTCCCAACCCTATTCCTCTATGGTTAGGTAAGGACCTTGTTTAGCTCACAAATATAAAAGAATCTCTACAAATCTAGGCAAAATTTTGATCAGTACCAACTATCAAGCTTTACAATTGTCAAAACCTAATAATTTGTAATGGTCTAATGAAGTGGCCAAAATCGAATGAGATGACTTGCATTCATGGGTTTTCCATTAGTGTGGAAAAATATGTTATATCAAATATCCTTGTATACAACCAAATAGTTAATTTTAACATCTTAAATGATCATGAGCTAGACTTGGATCATGGACCCTTAACTCTAACCCTAAACTTTGTCATGCATAAAAATCTCATAGAAAAAGATTATAATAAGGAAAATAGCTTGATTTTCGACAAAAGTAAAGTTGTTTTTTTAAGGATTTAAAAATGAATTAAATCTTCCAATAAGTAGTAACAATATGGAATACCTCTATCATAGTTTTACAACAACACTCTCAATTTGTATATATAAGCATTCTCTTAAAACTTCATATAAAATGGAAAATAAATGACCAACCCTTGGTATGACAAAGAGTGCACGATTGCTTAAAAAACCATCAAGGAAACATCTAATGAGTCCCCAAAAGTTGACAAGATATATAGCTAAAAGAAACTAATTAAAAGAAAAAGCTATACCCATTTCTAAATTCGATCTTAAAAAATTCTAGAAGAAAATTCTAACTCAAAAAGTTAAAGAAAAAATAATAAGATTTCCTAAAGAGACTGAAATCCATACCTTAAGAAGATTCGATACCTTAAGAAGCTTTCTGAATCTCCTGATGCTCTCAATAAAATTCAAACCCCTAATACAAAGTAATAAATTTTACTTTGGAAGACATAAAGTATATGAGATTAAACTATTTGAAAAAGGTAAAGTCAAGGACATCAAACTTTATTAAGCAAAACTACTAAAAATTAGAGGATCTGTTCTTATCCCTTGTATTTACAAACTCTTCAATATGTCAATTAAGTAAGGTTTTGCTAAACCATCAACTCAAAGCCTCATTACTACTCTTTTTAAATGTAGAAATAAAAATAACCCTTCAAATTATAAGACCATTATAATTAACCTTTTTTTAACCAAATTATATGAAATTATTTTGGAAAAGAAAAATTAGCATATAGAAAATCATGAAAACATGGTCAAATTAAATGAAATTATTTTGAAAAGAAAAATTAGCATATAGAAAATCAATCATGGAAACATGGCCAAAGGCATAGCCAATTTTGAAAGCTATAATTTAATCTTAAACCTCTTAGTTTCTCTTAGAATCATCAAAAAAAATTAAACGACCCATATTTTTGGATACCTTTAAGAGATTGAAAGGTACCGAAAGGCTCAATTATCCTTAGATCTTTCTAGAGGAAAAAGAGGTCCCATTTTTCTCTCCAATAGTGTAACTAAACCATAAAAACTATAAACCTAGATTTTGGAAAGGTACAAAACCACACTTCCAATCAATAATAAATTTAAAATCCCTCGTATTATGTAATATCTCTAAACGCGATCTACTACCAATCTAAGAGGTAGAGCCAAGGATTAAAGTTCAACCTGGTTGTTGGTTCCATGTCCTAAATCCATTGAAAAATGGAAATGAAGAATATGAGATATGATAATTCCTCGTTGATTCACAGTTGACTAGTCAACTATCTTGAAAAGCCCCATCAAAAGACCACGACCACCAGACAAATGTTTCATCAAACTCTAAAGAACCAATTTGCTTAGGAGGTTTTTGTCTCATTAGATCTTTTATAAAATAGACATTGTATTTAATGCCATAGAAGACCTATGTAGGTGAGAGTGTGGCATTTCAAAAAAAAATCTCATTCTTAAACATCCATATCACCCATCTCCCATCTCTCTAAAATGTGTAAATTTCTATAATCTCTAATGGATATATCCTCCATCCACTTCTTAAAGGTGATTGAAAGTTTGTTGCCATTCCAGAAACCAAACATTGCCTAGAAGCTAGAAGATTTTTTACTTTGGTCCATACTTCTAAAGTGAAAGGGTAGCTAACCAAAAGGTTATAGATACTTTTCTTAAATTCCCTACACAACATACAAATGCCTTATGTTTTTCTCTTCATGATGCCCCACGATAAATCTTTATTCAATAGAGCGATCCAAAACAAAATTTTTGTTTTTAGATAACCCTTCAATTTCCAAATACATGTGCACCACCACTCTCAGTGTGCTTGTAAATCCACTGTAAATAATGATGAATAACCTAACTTAACCATATAAAAAGAATCTACTGGATTTTTTTGATAATTACCAATTCATTGTCTTCTACACATAGCATTGTGTCTCCATTGGAAAACTAATGAGTATATGCCCCCCATTCATATGAAAATCATCCTCTAAGGCTAAGATATTCTATAGTATTCCATCCCTCCTTTCAAAATGATCTCCATTCAAGAGGAGTAAAATAATATTCTAGAATGTAACTTCATGATGAGGTCAATATATTGCATGGCTTTGTTACCCAATATCATTATATTGCATGGCTTTGTTACCCAATGTCATGAAGATTTGGTTTTACTTCAATATGATAATACATGAATTTTTTATGAGTATCAAAACCTAAATAATGATCTTGAATTCTCTGTGTTAAAAATAGAAAAAATGAAACTTCCATAATAGATCTATTGATTAAGGGATTTTTCCCTAGTGACCTTGGGTCATGTCACAACAGAGCGAGATTGTATATAGAAGATTAAATCTTCCCTCACAACCAAACATGCAAACCAAGAATAACTACTTTTTCATAGAGAGAGATAGGGAAAGGAGAGAAGAGAAGGTGTTCACCTTAAACCCTTTGTATGATGTCAATCCCCACTCTTGCTTCTTGAAACACTCCTAGTCTTTGTCGGTACAAGCCTGCAATAGGAGACCTAGATTGTGTTGCAATGAGGTAGTTATAGATCCTAGAAGCATATATCAAATGTATACTTCAAGGCATATATGATAAAACATGAACATATCAGATTGCAATGAAACAAAGTAACACAAGGTTGGAAGTAAAGAATACTCTTCAATTAATTAGTGAAATAAGAGAGTCGGTTACAACCTGACGCTGCTTCTAGCACTGCTTCGAAACCAACTACCCGGGTTCCTACACAAATCCTTCAAGCATCAACTATGGGATGAGACTCTTCCATGGATATCCCAATAAGGATAAGGAAACACATTATGACTATATAAGAAGGAAGGAACACTGGAAAAGGAGTTTCCAGGTTGGGGGATGCTACTTAGAGGAGAAAAGGAATAGGGAAGATTGTTGGATTTCAACAACATAAACTTGCACCAAAATACTTCCTCTCTCATTTTATCCCTCAATGGCACCTTTATACCATCCCAAAGGATTTGGGGAGGTTACATTTTATTTTTCATGGGCTAGGGGACATTGGGAAACGATCCCAACCGAACCCCCCCCAAAAAAAACTTAGAATTATGTTATTTTTTCCATTTTTGAGGGCATCCACTATTTGCAAACTGAGAAGTCATGTATGTCCATGTGTTGCATCAAAGGATCCTGCAGATATGTGAAAAATACATGTTTTTTAAGTAATTTGAATGAGGCAAGTTGGGAATTTGTCTAGCAAACCAAGGGAAAGGGTTAGGCCATGGAACAAATGCATATGTGTGGCATTTTGTGTTATAACATATGCCCCCCTAATGTGTGAGGTCGAAAGAGAAATAATGATGGCTTAAATACATTACAAACTCTGAGAGGTGAGGATGTATTGAAGTAAACCTATGAAGATTCTCAAACAACTGATCCAAAAGCAAAAACCATCAGTAAAGATTAATCAAGAGTAGTCTCTTCCCAAGTCGGGCATACCCATGCTTAGGAGTGATGTAAGCATGGCCACCAAATAAAGTACATTGTGGATCCATGGCATATGTGAAATATAGATAAATTCTATGCCCACGAACAATACACAGTGGATCCATGTGATATAAATGAAGTAGCAAGCATGACCACGAAGAACACACAATGGATCCATGTCAAAGTAGATCATAGCCACAAATAGATACACAGTGGAGCTATGTCTAAAGATCAATAACAAAGGATATTTGAAACCAAGAGAATGAACAAGATTATCCTCTACAAGTATCAATGCATGTGAGGTGGCACCATATGGGCCAAGAAGGATGTTACACATCAAAATTCCACACTTAAGTGTCACACCCTAAGTGTCTCAAGTGTTGTAAAGTGTCGTATCCACCTTAAGAAGTGTCACATGCACTTTGTCAAGTGTTGGATGCACCTTAATAAGTGTTTCATTCACTTTTCCAAGTGTTGCAACTCATTGACACCATGAAAAACACTTTACATGATCCCTAAGTCATGTTGGAGGAAGAAACCCATCATTTCAAGGTAAAAAAACGTCTTTTACTTGGAAATTCAACCATTTTTTAGCATTTATGAAGGGTAGCACCCCTCTGGCCATGTTGGAGGAGTGCCATTGCATGGGGTGGAGCCCCCTTTTCGATGATTAGGGAGTGTCACTAGCACCCTATCTCTAACTCGGGGGGAGTGCCACTTTGGTTAGAGGAAAATATGGAGAATACCACCTTTTCCTAAGGGAAAACTATGAAGAGATGAGGTTGGTTTTGCTTGAATCCTATATTATGGCTATATATTAGGATCAAACCCCAAATCATGGATCCATATCCTCAATCACTTCCCTAAATATCCCATGGTGGTTGAGCCTCCCAATCCTATAAATTGAAGGCATTTCCCGTGTGAAAGGGGGGAGATTTCAAGTATCAATTTTTTTTATCATGAGAGGAAGGAAATTATTGAAGTATCATCATTCTGGTCATAAGAGATTTGTGCAAGGGGATATATGAGAATAACTTGAAGAAGTTATTTCATCGTCAATCATTATGTGTAAGTACTTTCCATTGGATTTCCAATTAATATAAACTTGGCCTATTCCCTTCAAAACATTGTGTTATGCATCTACTTGTCTATTGTTGTTTCAATATTCATAGATAGATTTGTTGTACATAATCATATAGAGTAGGAGAAAGTATTTCTTTTTTTTCATTGCAGGTCCTAACTCGCACTAAGGAGCTTGGAGATCAAGCCTGAAGCTTGGAGCAATGAGGAAAAACATTGAAATAAGGTACACCATACTCTTTCTCTTTCTCATTTCGATTGGTTATGAACTAGATCTATAAGAAAAGTAGAAACCATTTGTTTAATTCTATCTTTGGACCAAAGAAGGGGTGTTGGTCAAAATGGGAGCTTAACCTTTCCACAGGGTAAGATTTCTCATAACAAAGGATCATAAAATACGTGGTGCTCATACTTCACCTGAATTATTCACAACGGTCTGCCGTGGTACAAGTATACACTATGTGAATACATTAGTCGAGGTCGAACATAGTGAGACATCATTTGATTAATATTCATTGATGTATACCATTAAAAAATGTGAGACAACCCATCGATAATGATAATGGGTCTCAAGGTACCATGGTACAATCTAACAAGTGTGAATAAATGAGTTGGCGTCGAACACCTGGTAGAATCTATTGAATAAATGAGTTGGCGTCGAACACCTGGTAGAATCTATTGAGCAGGGGACATTGATGTATTCCCATTGTCAATATCGAGGGAACCTGCCACTGATGACTATAATCCTTAAGGCACCAAACATAAATCTAGATCCCTATCCTAGAGTAAGATGTGTCAAATTAGATGGGAAGAGATCCGTTGGAAGGAAGGAATTAAGGCATCTTTCATCATCCAACACGATGGGTGGAAGAAGGCCAAAGATTTTGAAGAAATTGGACGAAAAGACAGATACTTGTGATGATGAGATTGAATTGACCGACTTAGGAAGGTCGACTTGCAAGGTCAGAGACTAACTGCAGAATGGTCGATTCAAGTTGAAACTTTCCCTTGAATT